>OZ038507.1:47551763-47685622 GCA_964036315.1 Acanthosepion esculentum
AATATTCATTTTTAACTTTTTTTATACATTTCTACCTATAAAAATTTGCATCTTGTTTGGCTCTGAGCAGGAATAAATGAGAAAAAAGTTCAAAATATTTTAAATGCAATAATAATTTAACACAGGAAAGTTCAATTATGCCAAAGAAAAATATTAGTAAAATAAAATTAAATAGAATTTTTGATGGAAATTAAACCTTAGGTTTTTTAATACAAACTTTTGTGTTATAAAGCTTTTTTTCAGGAAACTTCAAATAAAAGGTTGTTTGTGTTTTTTAAATAAATAAAGATGAAAATCCCTCTCAAAAACTATGAAATTTTAAGAAATACATGAATTTCATAGAAACAAATTAAAGTTTCATGAAAAGAATGTTTAATTTTAAGTCTCAGTTATTGGAAAGAAGAATAATTTTTGTTTATGTAATATGCTATGTAAACAAAAATTAATTTTTTCAATAACCGAGACTAAAAATGATTTTATGGATTCAAATTATTCTAATTTAACTGCCTCACCACAAGGACAATCTGAGACACAAGGTCAATTTTTTATGTGAAGAAATCAAATGTGACATTGACGGGAATTTCATACATTCCTTTTTTTCTTCCTTTTTTATAAATTAAAAAAAAAAAATAATAATAATAATAAATTGCCTGGTAGAACAACATGAATTCATTTTGTGTTTATATTACATAATTGTAATTATAATTATTAAATTAATAATTTATAGTATTAAATGGGTGAATTAACAATGTTCAAAAAGAAATTAAAAATAAAAATTTTATTTTGAACTAAAACAGACTTTAAACTAGTGAACTTTATGGAAAGTTTGAGAACTGCATAAAAACTTACACATAAAGCAGACAAAATCAGGAAATTAATATACAGAGAGTTTAAAAGTTTCAACCTTAAAGTTAAGCTCAACCCTAATTTAAAAAAGTAGATTTCCTTCATGTTACATTAGACCTAGTTAATAATGTATTCCAACCCTACATGAAAACAAACGCCAATCCAATATATATCCACCCAAATTCTAACCACCCTTCATCTGTAATCAAACACATACCCTCCTCCATAGAATATAGGATTAGCAATAACTGTTCCAGTGAAGATGTCTTTTACAAGCATAGTAAATTTTATAACACTACCTTAAAAAAATAGTGGCTATAAGTGCCCTGATATCAAATATATAAAACATAACCACCATGATATTAAGAATAAAAAAAGAAACAGAAAAATCATTTGGTACACCCTACCCCATTTAACCAAATGGTTAGTACTAAGTTAGGGCAGAAATTTCTCCATTTAAATGAGAAACACTTCCCCAGAAATAATTCACTTAGATTTTTAATAGAAATACACTAAAACTAAGCTAAAGCTGTACTGATAATCTTGAAAAAAAATTATTAAAAAATAAAATTTTAAATCAATACAACAATCTGAGTTATAATTGCCATTCCAAAGCAACAAATCCAGATAAAACCAACAAGTGTAATTGTAGAAATTCTAATGAATGTCCATTGCAAAACAGATGTCAAACAGACTTGTTTACTTAAGCACTATTTCTACTATAGAAAATCCAACAGTTAAAAAACATTATATTGGGAGTACCAAGAATTCCTTTACAACTAGGTGGTACAAATATGTATTATCTTTCTCCAATAACATGTACAAAAATAGAATGTCCATTTCTAAATATTTTTGGAACTTAAAAGTTATTAAAACCCCTATGGTAAGATGGAAAATACTTAAAAAAAAAATAGAACTTGTAAATGTTTAAATGAACCATGTTTCTTATGTTTACATGAAAAAATAGAAATCATCAAATTTGCTGACAAAAAATCTCTATTAAATCAAAAGAATGAACTAACTGTAAATTGCCAACAGTTTATCTTTTACTTTAAAATATAGTTAAATTTTTAAAAATTACATATTACCATTTCTTATAGCCATAATTTATTAGCATATAATAGTCTACCCTCTACGAGTAATTACCTTATTTTGTTTATTCAACTTTAATATTGCTATGTATTGCTGCCCAGTTAGTATTATTAATATCTTATATAGATGTTCCACATTTTTAATTTTATCTACAAGCACCTTTAAGAAGCTTCCTGAATCTAGAAAAAACAAAAAAAATTCTTTTAATTTTTTCTGTTAACTTTTTGTCTGATTAACCTACCTCTCCCTTCAATGCTCTTTCAAAAAATTAAAATTTGTCTACAATCACAATACATTTGTTGCTGATATATTTTCCTGAATTGTCAATGATGGCCTATGTTCCAGTTTATCATGACATGAAAAAATAACTCACCCACCTCTGAGCTTATTTTTCTATTTAACATAGATCTGACATTTAATCAAGATATACCCACAAGTCTATTTTTAATTTGGACTTATGTTCCCCCACTTTAACTTTCAGAAAAAGGGGTAACATTTTGTTTTTAAATTTCCTTAAAAATCATTTAATCACCAGTTATCGCTTAAAGAAGTACAATCATAGTATGGAAACATGAAAGCTTTTGTGTAGCAATTTCAACATTTTTATTATAATCTCTTATAATAAAAATAATACACACACACACACACACATCTGGTCAAAATATTAAGACCAGATACAAAAGTGTTAAAAATATAAAATACTGTTACTTTAATCAAAATATATTTGCAAAACATTTACATTTAATTAGAAAATGTAATGTGAAAATTTTAAGCTTTTAATTGATTAATTTAAACAAACATTGAAATAGCATTTTTGGGGGTTGGTCATAAAGATATGACCATGTGTGAAAAAAAAAATTACTGGGCAAAAATTTTAGAACTAGTAAGTGTACTCATAGCTTCAGGTGTGAATACAGCTGCTTAGCTCATTTCCAGCATTAAATTTCAGATTTTAAAATGGCTAAGGGTAAAATTTTAACAAAGTTCAAACAGGGCAGGATTGTTGAACTTCAAAGATGTCTTTCGCAACGAGTCATTGCAAATGAAATTGGCCATGGAAGAACTGTCATTGCTAACTTCATTAAAAATCTGGATGCATATGGTTCTAAAAAATCAAGCAGTTGCCCCAATAAAATCTCACCATCTCTAGACAGACGCATTAGGCAAGAAGTTAAGAGAGATTCAAGCTTAACATCAAATCAGATAAAAGCGAATACAGATGATGAATGCAGCTCTCGAATAATTTGACGGCATTTAAATAAGAAAGGGTTTAAGAATGTGAAATGACTGCAGAGTCCTCACTTTTGTCCTCACCATAAAGCCTCCCATTTACAATTTGCTTCCAATTATCAAATTTGGGATGTGGATAAATGGAAGAAAGTGTTGTTTTCAGATGGTTTTCAGCATTAGTGGCATGCAAAAGATGTCCCAAAAGAAAATTTCTCAACACGACACAGTGGAGGTGGATCAATTATGGTCTGGTGTTCATTTTTGTACAATGGAACTCTTGAGTTACAGGAGGTAAAAGGTCATCAAACAGCTGTTAGTACCATTGACATGTTAAGAAATGCATTGCTAATTACTGAAGGCCCTCATCTATGTGGAGAAAACTGGATTTTTCCAGCAGGACAATGCTGCAATTCACAATGTTTGAAGGAGTTTTTTTTATGGAAAACAACGTTCAGCTTTAGAGTCATCCACTGTGCTCTTCAGATCTAAACCCAGTTGAGAATGTTTGGGGATGGATGACAAAAGATGTTTATAAACATGGATCGCAATTTGAAACTGTGAATGCTCTTTGTGCTGCATCCCAAGCACCCTCATGCAGACGTTAATAACGAGTATGCCAAAGTGAATTTTCAAAGTAATTTTCAAAAATGGAAGATATACTGAATATTGAATTGTCGTTGTGACTTATTTGTTCTGTATTTTCTATTTTTATTTACATGGTCTTATTTTTATGACCAACCCCCAAAATACTTTTCAATGTTTGCTTAAATTAATCAATTAAAAGCTTAAAAATTTTACTTGTTTGTTGATAAACTACATTTTCTAATTAAATGTAAATGTTTCGCAAATATATTTTGATTAAAGTAACAGTATTTTATATTTTTTTAACACTTTTGTATGTGGTTCTAAGATTTTGACTGGGAGTGTGTGTGTGTGTATGTATACATGTATAAAATCAAAGACTACATCATAAAGATGTACAATGGCAAAGCATTGGTAATGTGCTCTAATGTCATTGAGTGTTTTAGGCTTTACACATTTGCATATACAAAATTACATGCACACACATTTTTGAGCACATGGCATACAACAATGATTGTTATGCTAGTTTCATAAATTATTGCTCATGCATTTTCATAACTTTTTGATAGCTTTCTTCTATGAGAGAGAAAGAAAAAGATTATTAAACATGTTGGGGAAAAAAAGCTGTAATATATTAACTAAATTTTATAAAATAAAAAATGTGCCAAATTTAATTTTAGATTAACTGTAACATATAGTAATATTAAAAAAAAAAAGCTAATGTTGGGTCTTTTTTTTACAAGCTTGCAGTAAAAATCATTAGGCAAACATCTGAAAATTATCAACACTATTTGAAGCCTCAATTTGTGGAATGCAAAATTTCATATTTGTCATTTGAACAGTGTAAAAAAATTCAAGGACTTTTCCAGGACTATATTGAGAAGTTTCATGCACTAAAATTGGTGCATGCACACCCACACACAAAGTGAATGGTCATCAATTTCAAAAACACAAACTTTGTGATTTATCTTTTAATAGTTTGACAGATGAGATGTTCAAAGAAAAGCTACTGCTAGTTCCAATAATCCAAGTCAGGGATCAGTTGAAAGCAGTGAAGAACTCCAAGTGTTGACAGCTAAAACACAACTGAATGCAGACATGGTTAAGTTACACATTTTGTACAGCATTCTACACAGTTTGGAGTTCTACTACACTTGAAAATTTTGAAAGACACACTTTAATTCATAATGCTACACATTTCAGCTATCAAAACTACTCATGATTTGTGCATGTCACAAAAATTCTTGACTGCTGCACATTTCCTATAATGTTTTTAATGAATAGAACTACAAATTTTCATAAAAAGACTATACATTTTAGCTACCCCTGCTACTCATGGTTTTCATTGCCCATAGCATAGAACACAAAGATGTTAATATTTTTCAGTTCATCTAGTTTAGCATCATTCTGTTCCTCTTCCAATCTTGATATCTATGTATTTGTCCTTTGCAGATCTTCACATGGCATTGTACTTTTTGATAAGCATGAAGTTCTGAGTCTGGCCAGCTTTCTCTGCATAGCTGTCAGCTGACTTGAGCAAATCTTGTGGGCAACTTTCAAGTTTGTGTTTTTTGGTCTTCAGTTCTTCAATTTCCATAAGCATGGATTTCCATTTTTGTCCAGCTGCTTCTTCCTGCCTTTCTCTCCTGAGCTTCAAGGTATTTGTTGTATGCTGATCTGCTATTGGAAGCACTGCAGAGAAGAGCCTTAGTCATGGGAACATTCCTAGCACCTTCAATGTGGCCAAATAGTCTGTGATAATGCACTGTGCAACCAGTATCTGCTGTTTCATATTGTCAGTAGAAATTTCCTTATTAACTGAGAAACCTCTCTCTACTGAGACCTGTCCACGAGAGAGTACCAGCAATCTGCAAACAACTTTCCAGTTTTTGATATTCTTTGCTGCAAAACAAGGAAGAGTAGAACAAAGTGAGCAGACGGTCTTCATGCTTGCTGAAATTCTTGAAAGTGATATTTCCAGTAACTAACACAAACTGTTTGTAATAACTGATGATGTTATCACAGTCAGACTTGCTGACTTGTTTTCTGTCAATCATGTGGGAAAGACATCTTTTTAGACTGTCTTCTACAGCAAATCTTTTTTCACAAATGGATCCAGTGACCTTACAAGAGGATATCTAATGGTTTATTGCTCTAATGTTTTTTGAAACAGATACAAAAATCTGCAGTTTCACTGGAAATAAAACATCATTCACATTTGACAGCATTGTCTGGGGACATTTTTCTGTTTTTTTAATTACATTTGCAAATTTGATGACATCTGGCCAAATGTTTCGGAGTCGTTCACATGTCTGTACATTTTCTAGCCATCTATGGCAAAAATAAAAAAGTAAAAATGGGACAGGATTGCCAGATTGAACTTTTAATATAAAGCCAAGCAATAAAGGTAGGTACCTCCACTAATTTGCATACCTAAAGTTTTAAATTATTTTTTATAAATGAAAAAGCTTTCTTGAAGCCTTAATTTAACTTTAATTAAAAGCTAAAGGATTAAATTTACTATTTTCAGTAAGCAAAATACTTTGGTCTATTTCAAACAGAAATTATAATGATTGGAATCTATTTTTTGTGTTTTTTCTAAAATAGCTGATTAGTGCTCTTTTTTAGTCATCTTTCATCACAATGTAATTCTCTATATTAAAAAAAATCTTCCAAAAATAAAATATACTTTTCTGAAGATTTATTTGAGGAATATTAGTTGATTTAAAGTATAATCAATCTGATTTGAAAAAATATTATGTACTTTAATTTTAAAATAACACAGAAATGTTTTTTAAAACAAATAGTAGTTGTGTTTTTAACTGACATTGCCATGTATTATATAATTGATGAGATGATGACAGATTGTTGTTCTACATAGACTTTATCTGTAAAACATAATTGAAGAAAATGACACAAGTGCTTTTTTTATATAATATTTAAGTGCTCAGTATTCTTAAAAATGTTGGAAAATATTCTCTGTAATTTTAAGAATGTTGACTTTAAATTTACTATAGCCATCACTCTTATTTTCTGATAATGTTGTGCATGATTGATCAACCATACTTTAAAAAATGGGCACATTATATAATATTTTATATACATAAACATTTTTTTAATTATTTTAAAAATCTTGGTGCAAAATAATTTATATTAAGCTTTTCAATTTTTGATTAATAAATATAGTTTTCATTTAATAACAATATCACCTAATGAGATTATTAAACAAATGTAGAATTTTAAAAGATTTTTTTTAATTATTATAATAACTTATAATTAAAATAAAAAACAAAATGAAAACAATTCTTGTAAAAACTCATTATTCATTGAAAAATTTATTGAGACAATAGTGTTGTCAATAAATCTTATTTATAAAAGCAATTAAGAGCTTTTCTAATAATGTCAGTTTTACCATTCAAAGCAGATTTTTTGGGAAATGAGTAGTAGTTTGAAAAAAAAAAAATTATTTACATTCTCCAAAGAATGCTGCTTTTAAGTTAAAATCCGGACTCTTTGGAGAATATAAATCATCAATGATTGATGATCATGAATGATTTGATAATCAAAGGCACATTTTCAATTCTATCATCTTTCTTGTCTACATTTTCTTTTAAGTTAAATTTGATTCTCAAACTTGTTACTTTTGGCAACATATTTTAGAGACAGTCATAGTTCACACATAGATACACACTGACATGAATGCAGTGTGTATCTATTTTTTCAGCATGAACTCACCCACCACTGACAAGAGATCAAAAGGACTTCCTCCCTTCCCTCCGGAGATTCTACTAAAATGTATTTTATTACTGTAAAATAATTTATTATTTTTCTTTCAACTACAAATTCAATGAGTGTGAATTAATTTATCTTTGACACAGATATTTTTTCTCTGATGACTTATCTTTGCTTTTCTTCTTTTCTTGTTGAGTGAGAATAGCAGCTACAAGACACAACTTCATATTTTTTTTCTTTCTTTCTTTCTTTCTTGTCCCCATAGACAAGAAAATAAAGAAGTAACTATATGAGGTCATGAACTCGTTCTAACCAAAGAAACAAACCCCCATTTGCAATAATTGCCAAATATTACTGATGATAAAAAAAACATTTTTCTTAAAGGACAATTTTAATTTGAAAAAAGCCAGATTTCTGGGATTTAGAATTTTGACTTTTGTGAATTAAGAAAAGACAACCCAGTTTAGAAAATTGCAGGGCTTTTAAAGGAACTTTGGGGCTATTGCTGTTTTTCAAGGATTTTGCAAGGTTTTCAGGACCTGTACAAAAAAAACTAATATGAGCCCTTAATTTTTCCCTGTCTTCTTTTGCCAGTGAAAATTAGACTTCAAAATGGATAAGATTTATATTCAAAATTTGTACTGAAGTGCTAGTATAAGAAAACATGAAAATCAGAGAGAACCTACATACATACATGCATACATACACACACACACATTATATATATCTAGGAAAGGTAGTGTTATTTATTTCTGTTTCATAGGTGAATGAAATTCTAAAATATACCCATTGGTAATCCAAATTTTCAAATAATTTGCAGGATTTTAGTACTTTTAGAATAAATCTCTTCATTCATTTGGCTGGAAGTGTGAAATGTCACATGGCCAAAATTAGGTATGTCCAATATTTCGCTAAAAAGTGGTATACCTTGACGACAAAAGGTCCCCAAATTGATAAAACAATTTTTAACGTTTAAATATTTATGTTCTTATTAAAGAGGAAAGACCAAATTATTTTCTGAATATTTTTTCAGATTTTTTAATCCTTCCTATAAATGTTAAAAATTTTATTAAAAATCTTGTTTTTTTTTCGAGTCAAAAAATTTCGTAAAATCGAACTTATCGACATTTCTGTCGGAAAGATCATAGTTTGTTAGTTAAAAAATCATGAAAAATCAATTATACCTTTTTCTTTTGTTATCTTAGGAAATTTAGAATGATTAAAGTATACTTAATGAAATTTGAAAGAAACATTACTTACATTTTTAGCAGAAAATTTTTTAAGAGAGATATTTCCAACCGTAGTCGTTCCTTTTTTAAGGAATTGACAGGCGTTAATTGATGTACGTCAATATATTCACAACTTACGGTACGGAAATTTATTGGATGGTAGCGCCAAAGTGATATAATTCGTTCTAATTTTAAGTGAATCTGGTTAGTAGATTTTTTTTTTAAAAATTCACTTTCAAATTTTTTTTTTTTTTTTTTACCTTACGTTTGAGGAAGAATTCTGCACTGAAAATAACATTTAAATTATGAAAGAAAATCAAATTTTACAAGTAAAAATAAAACAGTAAAAAAAATACATTTTTTTAAATTGAGGTTTATTATTTCAGTCATGAAATATTTTTCTGAGAATATAAAAATTACATGAAACACCATTAATTGAAACGGGTTAACTTAATGAAATGAGATTTTATTTCTTTTTTATTAAGGCAGATTTTTTTCTATTTATTAATAATTATATGGCAGTAATATGAGTTTTATTTTATTTATTAATAAAATTAACATGCTATGTTGGTTTTGTTTTGACTCAACAAGTATTTTTTAGTTTGAGTAGTAGCGAGCTAACTCCAGAAAATTTAAACTCCAAAAATCGTTTTAATTGATAATTTGTCGTGTGGATAATAATTCCAAAGTAATGTACAATGAATTTATACATTCGATTTCAAACTTGAAAATTTGGGTGGACTTCCAAGGGCGTTTTTTTTTTTTTGTAATTGTAAATAGTCGATATTTTCTTTTATCCCACTATTCGATTATATTTGAATAGAAAAAGAAAAAAATTGAAAATAATACGACGATATTCAGAAAACTTGACAAGCGTTGTTTTCTTGTTACTGAATGAATCAAAGCCATTTCTGAAGTAAAAAAAAAAACTTGCTTCTATCAAAGGAAACTACTCATGTGACATTATTTCAACAATGTGCATCCGTACTTTCGTTGTAGACGATTTTAAATACAATTTTGGAATATTAAAAATTATTTTTAAAATAATTATGGTTGTCAGATTTTAATAAGCTTTCAAATTTATGATCTTTAAAAAGTAGAGAACATAATATATCATTTCCATAAGGTTGCAGAAAGAACTTAATGTATAAATATATAACAACCTTTTGTCATATTGTGTATTTAAAATTGAAAAAAAAAAGAAAATTAATGTAAAAATTCATTGTTCATCAAAAAAAATTTTTTCTTTCAGATAATAATTACCTTCGTATATATTATTCAGAAAAGCCATTAAAAACTTTCTTAATTAAATATTGTCTTAGTTTTATTGGGTTTTGTATTTTTACAATTGAGGTAAAAGTTTGGACAATTTCGGACATTTTTTTAACAAAAAAAATCGATGATTTAGATTTTTCAGAGTTTTGTGCATTTAATTAAAAAAAAAAATTGAGGTTGCAAATAAATTTTTTTTTGTGTTTTCATAAAATTAAGTTCGAGGGGGGTAACAGATATAAAAAAAAAATATTTATACCATGACTTTCAAAGAGACAAACATTTCTAAAATAAGTTCATTCATTTCTGAATAAGTTCTGAAGTTTTCATTAAAATCCAACAAGTAGTTAATTTTTACAAGAATTTCGAAATTAATGTGTCTTTCAACTGACAAAAAAACAACTAAAAAAAAACGCTAAAAAGGTCAAAATTGGACATACCTAGCCAAAATTCATTGAAACAATTGCATGCCTTTTGTAGACCTCTCTTTCTCTCACTGTTCATAGCCTAACCATGTCACTGGCACAATCTACAACCAAGACAACTAACAGGTAAGTTGTAATTCAATTCTCTTTTTCATATATACTAGTGTTATCTAGTTCACTGCATGAAGAAACTAAAGTCAGATTCAAGTCCTGCAATTTGTAGATGAAATGTTTTCTATTAAACCTATATACATGTTGTCTCTGTCTGCATTCACTTATGATGGGACAGTAAGGTAAATTTATCTCCACCATACATTCCAATACATTCAATTAAAATTTATCTGGAAAACAATTGTATGAAAAATTAAATACATTTATTTATAAATATTTTAGAGCTATTCAAAATGGAATGAATGGACTAAACACAAATGTGGAAATACTTTTGAATGTATTGCTTTTGTAATTGGACTGTCAACTCTATAGAAAATACTCTTTTAGTTGTGTGGTAGGTTATGAGCATAAAATTATATCATTGTTAAAAGGCAATTGGTTAGTTACTGACAACAAGCCTTCAAAGAAAGTAACCATCAATTTTGTGAAGATAGAACATATTGCTTGAGTGAACTAAAGGCAAGCCAAATGTTAATAGAAACATCTAATCACTTCACATGTCCATTTTGCCTGTTTACTTTTGAACACATGTAAAAAGAATTCTTGAAAATTTTATTTGTAAAACTCGTAAAATTTATACACCTTTTTTATTCACTACACAATTAATGAATTTCCTCCAAATATTCATTTTGATGCATAACCCTGCCATGATTTAAAGTTTAAGAATTGTGAAAATGCAAATCAATTTTTAAATTTGCATGACTTAATATAATCATCAAGGCTAATCAAGGTGTTTTAATTAGTTTCTTAATTTGTTAAAAACATAGTTTAAGAATAACATATGCTTGAATATAGTATATACTAGGCCACACATAAACTTGTTAGGTTTCTTTTCAAAACAGTTCATGATACAAAATGATGAGATAACAATATTATCAATTTTATTATTAATTATGCATATGTCAATTTGTATTTAAAGTTGGGAAAACAAGGTTTATTGCTCTAGTGGGCTTCATAGTTAACACATTGCATGAAAAATTTGGAGTAATAGCTTAAAACCGGTGCAGTCTTTTTCAGAAAAGTATATTTTTTCTTAATTATTAGTTAATAAGTAAAATTTTTTTCCTACCAGAAAATGAATGAAAAGCACCAAAAATGCCTTAATACAAATATATCCTGGTTTAAACTATGAAAATAAATTATTTTATGATATCAAGAGATATGTTTTATTTGACATTAAAAGAAAAATTTATTTCATGAAATGTACAAAATCAATAATCAATACTAAAGATGGCAAAAAACGGTTTATTGTTCCATTTGGCTCCATAGTTAACACATTATGTGAAAATTTGGAGTAATAGCTTAAAACAGGCCTAGGTTTTTTTTCAATATAAGTATATTTTTTTATACATACTTGTTTCTTCCTTGGATTTATTTCAAAATGCCTAATGTCAGCAAATCAGCACGTAACTATTTATTTATTTACCATCAAGTCATGTGACACATATAGCCTCTTCACTTTTCAAATAACTGTTTATAAAAAAGTTTTAATGTAAGTGAATTGTATACATATATGTTGTGTTATGCATATTTAAATTTATGTAATAATGTTGTTTATTATTTTTCACATGCACAATAATCAGAATATGATATGCAAGTATTTGTTTATACAGAGTGTGATGAATAAATTGCTTAAATTATGCAAAAACGAAAATAACACTGACAACTTATTTTAACAGATATATTCACCAAAATTACACAAAAATATCTTAAAATACTAAAGAGTAAATTTATTCAATAAAATCACCATTGACTTCAACCAAGATGACTTTGGAACCTCCTGCAACTCTTCTGGATGGTTTCCTTGTTTAAGTTGGTGAATGCTATAAATAATCCTTGCCTTCAGTTCATCTTTGGTGTTACAAGAACTTTTATTGGTCTCTCAACTGCACTCCACACATAATAATCAAATGGGGCTGCAGTCTGAGGAGTTAGGTGGCCAGATGTAAGGGGTTATGTGGTCGCAGTTGTTTGGCAGTCATCACTAGATTCTCCTGTTTGTGTGGTATCATGCAGAGTTCTGTTGCCCAACATAGGGTCTTCCAGCAACTACCCTCTTGGGCAGCACTATCTCCTTGAGACACTTAATGTAGGCCTTCATATTGAGTCTGATACCCTCACCAACAATTTTGGGAGTTCTTTTCATAGAACAATCAAAGTGAGTTTTTCAAGCTGCTGCACCTTCGCAATCACCATTAGACTCATCCATCTCTTTCCAAATTCTCTGCACTGTCCTCAGATTGACACCCAAATACTCTGAAATGTTCGTATTGGATCTTCCAGCACAAATACCAAGCAGTACAGCATGTGGTTTCCAAATTTCTGACAGACTGAATTGCATCATGGTGCTCTTTTATTCGCACAGAATCTCTCCAGCTTATCTTACTATACTCTGCAGTCGACAAAAATCAAAAACAAACAATGTACATGCACAAAATTAAAAATGGCAACAATTTACCCATTGCACACTGTATATGTGGATTGATATAACAATGTGTATTGGAAAATGTATCATTTAAGCCATATCTGATAAACATACATACATACATAAAAGATTAGTTTTAGTATTAGATAATTTATACTGATTTCTGTCTTTCCTACTAATATTTGAAGAAAGGATCGAATGTATACAAATATGTGTATGCACATATGTTCACAAATAATCCTTAATCTTGTTAGTATAACAACCTTTATTTCATTACATTGGCAATGAGGAGCCTCTACAAAGGAGTTATCTACCCAGGTGGATGCTTGTGGACTCAAGTATGAACATGGCCAATATTTAACTTCAAACTCAACTATTTAAAAAAAAAAATTCATATTAAATAACCCCCAAAAAGTTGATATGCTATAAAATTTACAAACCTTTATTTGGTTGACTTTTTATACTGTTCACACAAGATGATACGAAAAACGAACAAAAAACAAAATATAAGTGATTATTTTACTCTTTAGCATTTAAAATATGGAACTTAATGATATTTTACTTCAAAAAGACTTAACTTTAAAAAAAACAAAAAAAACAGAAATGTCATTTACTAATCTTCATCATTCATACGTTTTATGAAAGGAAAAAACATGATATCATAACTAAGCTGATTTTAAAGTATTTTTGAAAGTCTTTCTAATAAAAAAAAAAAATTCTCAGCACCCTTTTTTCGAAAAGTAGAGAATGAAACAAAAACTGTTTTGCCTGTTTTTTGTTGTTGTTTTTTTCATTGGAAAAATTTTGCACATATCTAACACTAACAGTTAAGTAAAACAATATAGATAATGAATTTGTTCTTTTTAAGGAGTGAAAAAAGAAAATTTACAACTTGGAATAAAATACAATTTCAAATTAATTAATATCTGAAAAAACAAAAAACAAAAAAAACATAAATCCTGCACTAAATGAAAAAATTAAAAGTAGATGTGATTTTCTCTTTAAAAGCTTTATTTTCAAATATAATATATTTCATAATTTTTTTCTATGGTATTGAAAAGTTTTAAAAGTGACAATTAAAATACAAGAATCGGTTTTATTGACAAAGTTCGAAAGTTTTTAGATGTAGGAAATTCATTTTATTACCACGTGGAATGAATGTTTTTACAAATCAAATCCTGGGGCAGGGAAATAACTTTGTTTTGGTTTATTGTGATTAGGTTACCTTCTATGAATGCGTTTAAATACCGAGTTTTTCCATGTCTATGTTTTCCTATGCTTTGAAGTTATGTAATTAACTGCTTGCAAGTTAGGGAATTTTAATAATGAAACAAAGATCTAAGGGAGACAACTGTGACATTCAATGTTCTAAAATGTATCGCGTGCGTCCAAAGTGTGTTCATGTTTTTGTATAAACTCACTTCGATTTATTGAATTTGAAGTATAATCACATCAACTAAGGAAAAAGGAGGAGTTTAAAAACAAAATAATACGAACTATTCGCATAAAAATTTGATATTTAGATTAATATTATTATTCAAATAATCTTTTGTTAAGAATGTTTTTTTTCAAAATCTACAGCTTTTAGCAAAAATTTAAAAAATATAAATTTAATATCAAATTTTTTAAATGATTTCGAATGAGATTGGGAAACTATTTCATTTTTTATACGAATAAGATGTTTCATATTTCTTTTTTTACATCAGGGTCCAAAAACTCGTCGTTTTAAAAATACGATTATGGTTTTATTAATTTTTTTATTCTTACCATTTCATTTTAAACAAAAAAAATTCTGTGTAACTAGTGAACAATAATGAAACTAAAATTAAAATAAACGTTTCTAAGTCAAGATTCAAGCTACACATCGTAAAATAAGATTTTTTTCCGTTCGTCCCCCGTCTTGCAATGAAAAATTAAGTGCCAAATTTTACATTAGAAAATTATGTAAAATTCAAATTTGTTTATTCATAAAGTAAAGAATAAAGATTTATTTTATAGTTAACGAAGTTAACGTTTTTTAATGTAATTTACAAAACTAAAGACACTGACACAAGACAAGCGTAAACTAAACAAATCACGAAAAAAAAAAAAAAAAAGAAACGATTTTTGTCAAATCAAAATAGTTACAAACAATTTGTTTGAACCTATTTTGTAACTTTTTCAAAGTCATTTAAAAGCTAGAAAATCTCAAAATACTTAAATAAATTTTTAAAGTAAAGAATCATTCAAAAAGCAACTTGCTCAGTATCAAAACCTCACGAATTGGAAAATAGAACTGAATTAAAACAAAATAAAATGTTACTGTTTCTAGTAGAATCGAATAAAATAATCAACACTAAGCAGTGTTGGCAATTTAGGCAATAATATGAGATTTGTATTGAATTAGGAATAATCTACATCTTGTTTTCTTGTAAACAATACCAAAAAAATTAGACTGATTGCACCATGTGAGTAAAGAAATGTTGAAGGATTGTCATTTGTAACACCCCATGAATTTAAGTAAAGAAAATTTCTACATATGTATGAAAAACAAGTACTTAAGAAGGTACTCTCTCACGATTTAGGACCCTAACTAACAGTATCAATGTATTGTAGTGGTTATGGTTATAAAATGTAAAATAAATTTCATATATTTGAGTTGAAAGATAGCTTTTCTAATTGTAATTTAGTCTTTTTCTTCCTATTCCAGTTTAGTTCCTTGTTACACAATATCACAACGCAATAAAATGACACAATATGATCATATGGTATCTCTAAAATTCTAAAATAAGAATAAGATTATCAGAGATTAATTTCTCTACACCATTTTATCAACACCAAGGAAGAACATTTTTTTTACTTCAATCATTAATCATTTTTGTGGTTTTAAAAAAGTAGCAAAACAAAACATGAAAAAGAAATATTAAACAAGAATTAATAATTATAACTATTTACTTACATGATGCATTAGTTTATTCCCTGATTTCTGATGAAAATCCACTTTTGATAACAACACAGACCGATTATTATTTAAGACACAAGGTGACTGGGATCTTCTTGATCTGTTATTGTCACCAAAGTCCATACATTCCTGTTCATCTTCTCTATCAATTGATATGGCTCGGTTTTTCTTTTCATTATTTTCTCTTGATGGCGCCTTCCTGGAAGAAAAAGATGATCTTGGACCCCAATTGTTATAGTCCGTGAAGGTGGAATTTGTTAATGCAGAAGAAGACGCATAGAAAGATGGTTTGCCTAGATTATGACGACCCTTTCCTGTAGATTTCGGAATCACGCCGTTTCGATACGACATGGCCCTCCAAAAACTTGCCCCCTTTTCTTTTTAAATACTTACCTAAATAATAAAGGTTTTGTGGCGATCGGTTCAAACATGAGTAGTGAGTTTAAGGTACAACAGAATAGGCTAGGCTTCGTAACATCTTTTCGTTCCATACACTAACTCATTATCAGCATACACACGACTGTCGTGATCCGTGCAGGTTTTTTTCGTTGCACACATACAACCACATACATAAAAGAATGTAAAAAGCTGACATATCGATACATACACATAACGACTAAACAGAACAGTTTACGACTGTCGTAAAAGTTCCAATTTTGAATTATTCGAAAAAGCATGTTATTGTTATATACAATTATCTCATGTTTATCTATTTCTTATGTATTATTTTTAAATTATACTAAATTAAAAGCAATCATAAAATTAAAAATTATCTACTATCAAATCTACGATAATTCATATATTTTTATGAAATTGATGTTAAAATATTTTTACTCTAATAATTATTTTCAGTTAAGAAGCTATGTCTCTGAGAAAAAAAATGTTAAGATAAGAATATTTATCCGAGTTTGAATTAAGTTGTGATTTGTTTGTTACTTTACAAAACTAAAACATTTGTTTTTTATTTTTATTTCTAAACTTTATCTTAAATGTATCTTAAAAATATTTCAAATTTGATCATAATTACTTCAAAAGACTTTTTTAAAATTATTGAAAAATGAATAAAAATATCTTATTTTTATATTTTAAAATTTGTTGTAGATTTGAATCAACCCACAACAAATAAAATAAGATGTTAATATTTATTGGATCTTAATATCTTTTAAAAATAACTTAAGACTATTGAAAATTGTATAAGACCAGAGATTTTATTTTATTTAATGAAAATATTTGTTTATTATTATGTAAAATATTTTGAAAGTATAAAATTAAATAACTTCTACAGTAAGTATATATAACTATTTCTAAATATGATTTTTAGAGTTGTTTATAAATTTATCTCAGAAATTCAAACATACTTATGACATGAAAGTACCCTACTTAATTTCTCTTTTATGATGATTCAGAATAGTTGTCCTTAATGTATCAGGGATTTCTGGTATACTGGTGAACAAACCAGCAGTTCTTAAGTGTGACATTGCAGTAAAGATTCTTCAGGGTTGTCATAGCCTGTCAGAAGTTTTAGTCTTCAATGAAAATGGAAGAACTCACTTTGACAGCCACTAGTCAAATGACATAAACTGGTTTCATGTGGGAAATTTGTCCCAGTTTTCCCACATGAAAGGGTTGAGGTTAAAAATGTGACAAAAACCGAATAAAAACAGCAAGCAACTACAGCTTGAAAGATTATAGCAGACAAAACTCTCTCTTTTAGGCAGGAGAATAAAGAAAGACTCAAACTCCTGCTCAATGTGTAACAATAAAAGAAGAAAGTGTTTATTTACATGTACAAAAAAAGGGTAAAGAGATGAACACAATTACAAGAGAAAGAAAGAGAGAAGGAAAAGTCCTTTAACTTTAAAGGAAGAAATGTTCATAAAAGAAAAAAGCTTGCCCAAAATATTTCTCTGCACACCTAAATGTTCTTTAAGTGAGTAGATTGTTGTTAAGAGTCAGAACACTCAGTTTTCTTCAGAGTTCTTGCAGAGTAGGAAAATGTTGGTAGATATGAAATTCCATAATTGAGTGAGTTTGTAGGTCGACAACAGAAATCTTCAGTCACAAGGAGGCAGTTCTCAATTAGTTTTTAGTAGTGGGCTGACATTGTTTTTTCAGTTCAGCAGGTAGATCTTTCTTGAAGCTGACAGCAAAGATGAATGCCTTTCTGATGTTGACCTGTTGTTATCTCAGATGGTTGTTGAAGTTACTCACTGCCAAATAGGCAAAGATTCTCCAAATTTTTAGAGATTTGGGAGGCTCAGAAGTATCAGGGACTTTTCCCTCCAAAATTGTTATACAAATTTCCTGGCCCCCTCATTGGTTAGAATATATATTCTTATCTCTGATAAGAATCAAGGCTTGGGGAGCCGGTTTTGAAAGCAAGAGTCTGACAATCTGTGAACATTTCCCCCAGACTTTATGGCACCATGGAAAGAATAATGGTGAGGAAATTCCTTTTTATATTTTTCAGCTTTCTCCTTAATCAGAAAATATATTCTTATCTCTGATAAAAGTCAAGGCTTTGGGAGCCAGTTTTGAAAGTAAAGAAAAAGGTTGGGGTGAGGATTGGAAAATAGGTTACAATGTGAACTTGTAAAATATTGTATTCGTGGTTCTCAAATTAAATTCCAATATTCATTTTAGGCTGGTTCCATGTATCTGAGACAAGAAAGAAAAAATTAAATTAAAAAGTCATAAAAATATTTTCTGACCAATCACAACTTCATCCAACAGTTCATATTTAAGCCACTCCAACAGTATATAAACAGTCATCAATTCAAGTTCAGAGCCAAAAACTCATCCAAACTAATATGGTCATTTGCCTGTCCCTTGTCCATTTTGTTGAAGACAGATACCCACTGAAGTCTGATGCCAATGACCAAAGACATCCATAAAGGTGCCAAGAGGCTGATGTTAACAGATCAGTTAAAGGCTGCTAGATGATAAAAACTTCTTTATGTGATAAAGCCCATGCGTATATTTCTTCATGTGATCTTTCTCTAAAACTACACTACAATACAAACT
Source organism: Acanthosepion esculentum (assembly GCA_964036315.1). Taxonomy (NCBI): domain Eukaryota; kingdom Metazoa; phylum Mollusca; class Cephalopoda; order Sepiida; family Sepiidae; genus Acanthosepion; species Acanthosepion esculentum. The sequence goes on from OZ038507.1 coordinate 47,570,733, forward strand.
CCTACATTTGTGGTAGAATTCCCAAACAAACTCTCTAATCATTTTTGAATATCACCTGAGGCATATATAAATCTTTCTTTTCACTTTAACAGTATATTATCTCCATTGTCATGAGTTATTTCTCATTTCTTTTCTGTTAGTATGAATTATGGCACATTATTACAAAAATGTATTGTCTAAACACATTTGAAAAAGACTTTTCATACTCATAGGTATTGTAGCTTTCAGAACTATCTCTATGCTCTATACAGTGCCAAACTATCTTCAGAGAATCTCTATTGTACACTTCATCACAATATCCATCCTAGAGTTGAAGTTGAATTTTACACTAGTGAACAAATCTACTATAAAAGTTGAATGTAGGAAATATGGAGGGGAACAACAGTTGTCTTTGGTTAAGACAGACAAGTTTTATTTAAACATATCCAGTTACATCCATATCAGTGGAAAAACAAATTCAACCAAATTCTGCTAAACTTGATTAAACCATACCAACTTTAGGCACCACAGAATCACAGTATACTTGATAAGAATATGAGTGAAGAAAGAAATAATTATGACAGTGAGAAGGAAGTTAAAAATGATGTAAAAAACAATATTGACACACTAGTTTCACAATCCAAAGCTATTACAGTTTCACAAGGCAGAAGAAACTTACCAAACATAAAGTAATCTGGTTAATAAGAAAAGTAATTTAAAACAGAAACATTCAGGTTAGATACAATTTTTTTAATCATTTCATCTCAAGTAAGGCAATAAAAGCAACTAAGATGCAAGAGGTTAGTGTGACTAAAACAAAAATGAGAGAGGAAAATAAAAGAACAGGATTCAAGGAAGTAGAAGATAATGACTGACATTGCATTTAAATTTTTGAAGATTGTAGGTTACAGGAAAGCAGGGATCTGGAAGAGAGTTCCACAAGCGAGAAGTGTGAGAGAAGAAATTATGAGCATAGAATTTATGGTTACAACTAGCAATTTCAACAGTGAAATTATGAGACCCTCCTGTAAATCTAGTACTGCACTTAAATTTGTGAAGTTGAGGTACTAAAAAGGAAAGCTCGTCAGAACAATCACTATGAAAAAAATAATTATAGAAAAGACAAAGGGTAACTTTGTTACAGTGGTGGGAAAGTGACTGAAGCCAACATGCCAGGTCAGGATTGATAACATTGCAAATTCTTCTTTGGATTTTGTCAAGAATCTCTAGATATATAGCAGAAACACCAGAACAGATGTGGCAGCAATATTCGATGCATGGATGAATGGTAGACTTATAAATGTTCAAGATTCTGGCAAGAAGAATTATCTAGCATGATACAGTGAACCAACTTTCCTAGCAGCAGACCTAGCAATTCAATATAGTTATACTTCATGTCAGTGGGAAATGTTTGTCCAAGAAGGCACAATGAGTCACTCTCATGGAGGTTAGCATTAGCCATGCTGATGGAAGACAAAAAAAGTTTCTCAAATGATTAAAAGAGAGTTGTTCCATTTTGTAGTTTTTAAAATTAACAAACCATTTCTTGCCCTCGATTGCATTGAAAAGATGATTGGGGGACTTCAAAACTGATTTCTAAATCTAGTAAATTTTCAGTCAAATGAATGGAACACTGAAAATGAAGTTAAAGAAAGACAAGTGTTGAAGAATAGAGAGAACATAATAATGATACTATGGCAGAAACACAAGTAAAAATATTTCAAAATGATGTACTCTCAGAGCTAAACAGAAAGAATTTGAAAGTTCAAAGGAAAATGATGTCTGTGGTGATAATAGCCAATATGCATGTAAAATGGATTTTATGTGTATTGAGGGTAGACAGACCTTCATACAAGCTGGAAAGTCTGCAAACTATGTAGTGTTTTATTGTTTCAAATTCAAGGATTCTTCATTCTAATGATTGCAAAACACATATTCTTCAGCTCAAATTGATAGAAATATTTACTTGTGTCCATCATGTGAATGTAAAACTAATAAAATTTGGAAACTCAGTAAATAAAAAAATGGAACCTGCATAATCAGATACCCCTAGACTTCGATTTTTATGACTCAAAGAAGAGAGGATCAAACTTGGCATAAGGATTAACACATATGATCAAGGTATTTTCTTTTGCTATTCTGCACATCATTTTGAGAATGGTCAGGTGAATTTTGCTGATGAATTATTGGGGATGGAGACTAAAAAGTTTGAAGTGTTATAGAAAAATGGAGAGGTAAATTTGACATAAGTTGCGAAAGTTCATTTACATTCAAATATATAAGAATTGAATTTAATCTGAAATCAGATTTTTCTATTTATATCATTCAGGAGTATTGTGAAAAGGTCTGATTTGCAGTTGCCAATTTACATTGTCATTTCACAATCACTATTCCATAAATGAAAATTATAACCTTTTATATTTTAACAATGATCAAAATTTGGAGTTGTTATAAACAGGTGTATGGTAGCACAGAAGAACAAACAATACATCAGTACTGCTGGTGAGGTGAAAAGAAAAGAAGACAAGAATTGTAAATATAAAATTCTTTTGTATTGCTGATACAAAGGATGTGAGCAGAATGTCTCTATGTGGGCAAGTTGCAGTGATTTGGAGGCAGGTGAGTCTTGAGTGGATATGTGTGTCAGTTTGCTTGACTGAAGACCCAGTGGTGACATCAAGAGAAGTCTGGAGTGGATGAGTGAAGCCACAAATCTGACTCAGTTGTTTAGGAGCAGCTTTCTTAAAGCAAATGTGGTGGGTCTCAAACTTACCTTTTTTAATGTTTTTTTCTTTGGTAGCAACATTCATGATTGGTACTTTTATGTTGTGTTTTATATTTTTTTTAGGGGATTTGTTTTGTGGGCCTTATGTGATGTTCAGACGCCCTGTGCTTTTTCTATCTTTGGTTTTGCTTTCATAGTATTCACATCCAGCTGACATGTAGAGTGAATCAGAAAGAAAACTAATTTGCAATGGCATATAACAGAGTCAATGTGAAAAACCCAAATTTGAACATTATGGTTATCTTTATATTTTTGATGATTGTAGTAAAGCTGACCTGAACATAATATTTTGGATGTGTGAACAGTGGAGTAGATGTAAAGCAAGAATCTATATAAATTGTAAGTTACATTGACTTTATTGCATTTATTTATATTCTATTTTTGAATTATGTTTTTTATGCTTTAATTCATTTCATTATTCAAACATATCATACAGTAAGTATATATGGTTTAATATGATTAAATAATGATTTATTTTAATTGTATATTAAGTGTCAGATTAGCAATACTACAGGGTGCCCAGTAAAAAAAGTTGCAAATTTATTCTTGGAGAAAATACATCTGCTCTAATTGGTCTATCTTAGTGGTCCTCTAAAAGCCCAAATCTGAATGTTATAGATATTCCTAACTCACTTGCAAAACCATTGTTGTGACATCATCAATATTGATTCATTGAAGAGGAACTTAAGTGAAGCTAGGAATTAAATTCCTCTTGACACTGTCCACAAGGCTATTGCCTTCCTGGTTACCATGCTTATAACTTTGTGTTGAACATTCAGGAAAACATTTCGAACATCTACAATGTTTGTTCAGTTTGTACATGAATCATATTAGGTAAATAAATTTCTTTCTGAATTTACCACTTTTTTACTGTGCACCCTCTAGTGGAATTGGATCAGCAAAATTGTATCATAATTTGAAAATCAAGTGCCCAACAGTAATTGACCATGATGTCCTATAAAGATTTGAAATCTTTATATTGTGGGAAAATGGAATAAAATCAATAAATAAAATAATAATAAATAATAAAAATATAAATAAATTCATTTTCCCATGATGCAAGTTATAAAGTAACGGGAAGGGTTTCTGGTCACATGTGCAAATTTTATGACATCAATTGCAGAAAGAACAGAATCTCGCTCTTTCTACTCTAAGCCTCAAAGTGTGAACCATGTAGTAACATTATTCACACTGGAGAATGTCCACTTATGACTGAACTTCTTTCACTTACCAACAACATTGTCGGATGTGTTTTAGCAGCCTTACTCATGAAGTAAAGGTTCGGTCTTCTCAACTCAGTGTGAAGCTGACTTGAGCTTGACCAGCCTTACCTGTTTGTATCCTTATTTCCCATAAATCATTTCAGAACCAAAAGGAAAATGGACATACTCAAGAGACCTTTTAACATTATTTCAATACAGTCAGCATAAAAGGAATAAATGTCCATACCATAAACACAAGTTTTCTTTGTTTATATATTGAACACCCACCTTCACCTAAAAATACACACAAAAGCCACAACCTGGTTAACATCCACAGTATTGCTAAAAAATTAGTAAATAATAATAACAAAATTTTACATATAATTTTAATTTAAATATTGTTGCAGCTAAAGATTGCTTTTGTTTTAATATAATATTCTTTTAGGTTAGCCTTTTTATGAATTAATTATTGCTAAAACAACTGAGAATTTAAACTATTTTTTAATAAAAATGTAAGAATAAATATGTCATTTTGGAATAAATAAGCCTCAAAAGATTATTTTCAAGGGAATTATTTATAAAACAAAAATTTCTCTATTTTATATGGTGATACTACTGTGTGATTGCAAATTGTCTCTAAGTCCCTTCTTGAAACTATTTTCTGATAACATATGCAACTATGAAACTGTATTTGTAAAAATGGTGACTTCAAAGTGTTCCTAACCCAGATTATTGAGCTTATTAAAATGAATAGATATCATCAGCATCAGAAAGATGGTGCAGTTATTTTGCACGAAAGAACAAAACTGAGGTGTTTTGTTCAATATCTCAATTCATTTGCTGACATGAAACTCTCTGTTGGCCATTTTGCTATTTGTCAGTTTTGTTCAGTGATCACAAATGCTCAAGTTATCTCTCAAAATAAATCAAATACTATAAATATAGGGATCTATACAAATACAAGCTTTGTTAATCTTCCAGTTAGGGTAGTCAAGGAGAATCAACTGTTTTTTTTCCCTTGTAGATGAAGAAATGACATCTTGATTACTGACATGGAAATCTTCTAAAGTCAAGATAATGGTTAAATCAATATTAGCAGCAAAAATCATATCATTTATTAAAGATTGTGTTATATAGCAAAAATGGCCTCAGGAATGATCTATATTGATAGAAACTCTATAGTATATAACCATTGCAAGGTAAATAATAAATGTCTGTCTGATGCTGCAAGAGAAATAAGAACTATTAATGACATCTGACTACATATTGAAATGTTAATTGTTCATGAAGTGAATGAGAAAGACAAGGTGACATTGTTGTGAATTGTAGGAATATTATAATAATAATAATAATATTAATAAAATATAAAATAATAATAATAATGAAAAATAGAAATAAAATAATAACATAAAATATTGTATAAAATAAATTAAATAAAAATTAAAAACAATGAAAATACTCCCAGCATGCAGCAAAAAATGTTCCTGCCAGTAATATGGACATCCCACCAAAAGATGTTAAATTCAACCTTTTCACCATGACCCTTGGTACGGACAACACATGCCCGACTTCTCTCTGTGATATAGCTTGTAATACTATGGAGAAAATTCTCCCTTTTATCACATTAAAACAATTGCAACCTAAATGCATGCCAATACTGTTGTGGAATAGCTGAACACCCCCACAAGATGGACTGGTCTAAGACTATTTAAACAGCATTCTCCCTTACTGAGATAGAGGAGATAATGATTAACTGTTTATTACATTAGTTTGTGTTCTCAACCATGTACGATATTATTCTCTGGAATAAACTACTTCTTATTTTCTATATGTGTGTCAACCTTTCCTATTTATGATGCAACAAATACACCCCAAAATATAAATAAATTGTATGAAATTAACATACAGTTTACCATGCTTTCCTGTTATTTTGTGTACATTTTATTTCCTGTCAAGTATGCTTTTATCTCCATGAACACAAGGCTAATTTCTGCTGCTATGATGTGAGACAATCCCCCATAGAACAATTGGCAGATGTGCAACAAAAGATGAGTCATCAAGTACAACACTTTGAAAAGTACTTGAGACAGTGTTTCTGTAAAAAAAATTGTTGGTAATTATTTATAATAAAAAAAATGAAAAAGAGAAAGAAGTGGAGAGAAAAAGCAAAAAGAAATTGGAGTCAAATTGTGTTATGGACATGAATTTTTTCTTCCAGAACTGACTACTTTGATAAAATTAATTTTTGAAGTCTTGTATATCTTGTTTTAAACTTTTTATTTACCTCCCCAGCAATTTACACACACACACACACACACACACTTATACGTATACATGGTGTGGTCATAGGAATCAATACTGTATAGTAACTGTCAGGTTCACACTTCAATGCAATCTTCAGATTAAGTATTGCCAGTATGGAAACTGACAGTCACTATGCAGTATTTATTCTTATATTCATATTGTATATATCTTTAAATGCTCTATCTCTGATATTGACCACTCTTTCCCTATAAATATTGAAGAACAATATATATATATATATATATATGTATATGTATATATATATATATATATATATATATATATGTATATGTATATATATATATATATATATGTATATGTATATGTATATATATATATATATATGTATATATATATATATATATATGTATATATATATATATATATATGTATATGTATATATATATATGTATATGTATATATATATATATATGTATATGTATATATATATATATATATATATATATATGTATATATATATATATGCATATGTATATATATATATATGTATATGTATATATATATATATATATATATATATATATATATATATATATATGTATATGTATATATATATATATGTATATGTATATATATATATATATATATATATATATATATATATATAATTACAAAAAATTAAAAACAGCTAACCTTATCATCAAAAATAACAACACACCTGCAAAATCAAAATTACAGAGAACCAATATTATTTACAAGTTCAAATATCCCTTAAGGAACTGTGTTCCTGATCAAATTAAACTCATAAATAATTATATTGGTCATACTACTACATGCCTATCTAGATGTCTCACATTACACCTACCTGACCATATGTAATATTAGGACTCGTTTAAACACGCACAGAAACCTCCCAAACATCAGCCACAATATACCAGTAGAAAATACAAGTATAATAGCCTCATCCAAATGTAAAAAAAAAGATTAAAAATAATGGAAGTACTAATAATAAAAAAGCCAACACTCAATAACATTAACTATGAACATGACCACAATGTGGTGACTGTGTTTGGAAAATAATATATTCATATCAGTTAAGAGCCAGATGCATAAAAATGCACACATTTAGTTAATAATAAAAAAATCGTCCTTGATAATGGCTAAAAGAATAGCTGAAATCGGTTGCATATGCAGAACTTTTGAACAATTTTTACACACTTTGTGTACAGAATAGAAAACACTTGTACAATAACAAGAAAAATTAAATAAAAAGTTTAACCACAGTACCTTGTCAGTCATCTTTAACAAAACTTGTTTATACATTCTTTTTTATAGATAAACATAAAAATGTCTTAAAATAATTGTCAGACTTTGTCCATTTCATAATGTGTGATGTCATTTGTTTACATTTGGATATGCATCAGTTATGAATGTATGCGAGAAAATCATGGAAAATTGTAGTTTAAAAACACTAAAATCGACCTTGCTAACCGAAATGCTCCTCTGTGGTGAAATTGGTAAAAGCACGTCAGGCCATATGACTGTTCCGTATAGGATACAAGTTCGATTCCTGTCGGAGGATGCATATTTTCTATGACAATTTCTCAGACATTCATGCCGGTAAATGTTGTTAATACTGTTTATTATAAACAGAGGATTTATTTAAATATTTGTATCTATAAAAAAGAATTTATAAACATAAAAATGTCTGAAAATAATTGTTGAACTTTGTCCATTTCATAATATATATATATATATATATATATATATATATATATATATATTAAAGTCAAGGAATACTAACCACTTATGCTACCATGGTTTCCACTGGTAAGGTTTCTACAGGCAGTAGAGGTTAGTTGTATTTCTTGAATGCCTTGTTTATTTATTTGAACATTTTCAACAGGAATTATGATTAAAGGGGAGAAGCAAAGCAAGAATAATTGGAATTAAAGGGAGGGGAAGGGAAAATTATCATTAATAAGGATTAATAATAAGCAGAGAGTGAGGGAGAAAATATATTAATAATAATATAATAATAATAATGAGGGGAAGGATAAATCAGTATTGGAGGAAATGTAAGTTAAACAATGGTAGTGGGAATGTAAGGGAAGGATAAATTTAAATAATAAGGGGAGAAGCAAAGTAAGAGTATAAAGAATTTTGAGGAGGGTGAGGAAGAAAAATGTTAATAATAAGGGGAGGGTAATTCAAGAGTAGATGAAATGTAAGTGGGCAGTAGGAAAAATATAAAAAAAAGTGGGGCAGCAAAGCAAGGGAATTTAAGGTAGGGGGAGGAAGAAAAATATATTAATATGGAGGAGAGGGGGAAAAAGCAAAAGTATAGGAAACAGAAGGGAGGGGGATCAAAAAATACATGCATCCGGGTTCATATAAACCCAAAATATATTTTCTAATGTGCTTTCAGTCTGACATCATTTCAGACCTCTCATTTAACAGCTTACTTTTGTCTGGATATGACATGACTGCCAGTTTCTCCTCCTGGCACAATCTACACATATTATTACCAATGTTGTAAGGTTTGGCTTTCCTTAAAATGCTTCAGTGCATACTTGGGCTTCTTCCAATTTTTTTTTCATGGCTGGCTATTTTTGTACTGTTTCTATATTTTTCCTGTTTGAATGATGACTGGTGGTTGTACCATCTTTTTTTTAAAACTTCTTTCAGTACAACCCACATATACTTTACTTTCGCCATTTTCATTTTCCACAACTGCTTTGTACACCACCCCTTCAGTTTTACAAGTCACTTCCAGTGGGCATTTGTTTCTATCCCTACTGTTACACATTTTATTGCTTATATCATTTTTATCATTTTTTGTATGCTATCTTTGAAATTCAGGTGTTCTGTTTTTTGATGGTAGTTTTCAAATTGCTGGTACAACAATTTTATGCAATTCAAAAATTTCAAGGAAGTGCTTATCAATTAACTTAAAAAAACTTTTTGATTTTACTTCCAAATTAAAGGAGGATGGTTAAACCAAATGATATTTCTTTTCCTTTTGGTGTGCACTATTGTATGATGCTTTTGGGGTTTGAATTCAAGTTTAGTCTTATGCCCCTCTTCTATTAACTCTTTTGTATGCCTTCTTTTTTTCCTCAAAAATATTCTTGCAAGAGGAATTTCTTGATAGTCTGCATTCTACTCCTTTAGGGATATACTTAATTATCGCTTTGGAGTGGTTGGATCCAGCATTCACATATCTCTATATGCTGTTGGGCTTAATATATGAGGAGATGCTGCCATTTGTAGATTTAATTTTACATCCAAGTATTGGACTACTTTTTGATTAATATCAACCTCAATTTCAAAACTGAGGCTTTTGAAGGGTTTGAATAAAGTTTTCTTTTTTTATCATTGGTTCATCTATTATCTGGTACTACCATTAGACCATCATCCCTATACAGACCATGATCATTTATAGGGACTATTTTGTGGATCTTACTTAATATTTAAAGGCCCATATACTCAGAAACCTCAGTTCCATTGTATGAACCTTGGGTGACATCAAAGGCACTTTTGTCATTTTTTTTAGCCAGGTTTCGCGACTATTGTGGAACAGAACTGATTTTCTATAAGGATAGAAATCCTTAATGTTGTGTTTGATGAATACATTCTTTTTTATTTTTTATCCTGCAAAACCAAGAAATACATTCACCTGTATCTTTCCACTGGTTAGTCTGTGTTGCAGTTTATAATAAGTCTCTGACTTTTTGTAAAATCCTCTGGCTTATTTTACCTGATTCAGTTTCAGTTGGGTTAATCAGGTGAAATGAAGGACTATTAGGAAAATTACATTTGTAGTCCTTTACAGTTAAAGAAGATGTGTTTTCTGCATAGTTTTTGGACCCTGTCATTTATATCCAGAATTTCTGTGATATTTTTGGCTTCCTCATTAATCTTTTCAGTATCTGAAGTGGGTACTTTTTATAGAATTTGGTGACCTCCTCACTTATTTTTTCCTATAATCCTTTGGGTTTATCATATAGATGTTTCCGAATTTATCACCTTTAATAAGGGTTTTTGCTGGCTTTTTTTTAACCTTTCACCCCTGTAGCCAGACCTTTTGGGAAATTACTTTTTAGTTTTCTAAACTTGATTTTCTCTCTCTCTCTCTCTCTCTCTCTCTCTCTCTCTCTCTCTCTCTCTCTATATATATATATATATATATATATATATATATATATATATATATATATTGTTAGATATAACAGACAATGAATGTCTATTATGTTTTATCATGAGCCTTTCCAAGTGTTGTATAATGGCTTTAGTTTCAAGAGAAAATAACGACAAAAACTGTTCAATATTTGGATATGATCATTTCTTTATTATATTAGTCGTTGATCTAAGCTTTTGGCTCACATGAGCCATCATCAGAGTGCTTATATGGACATGGCAACAGAGATGTTCACCATCAAAGATAACATCCTGTTCTGTTTACATAGAAGTTTGCTCTGCGACGATAACAGTCATTGAATAGCAGATGCTGGTCGTAAATTCATAATGTGGTTTTATGATATCATACATGACCACGTGAGAGAAAGAAATGTTATCAACAGAACTATATGTTTAAATGCATTGTAATATGTTGGGACTGGTTTGAAAAGTAATTTTATTGAGTGTGGGTTGCTTTGTTTTAATGTAGATGGCTTCTAATAACTTAAGGTTCTTTTTACTGTGTGTATGTGTGAGTATTATTGAGTTATCAACTAATATCTGTCTAATATTATGTACATAGCTATGTTTTTCTAAGAAATGTTGTTTAACTGAACTAAGATCAGAAAGGTAACAGGTAAGTCTATGGGAGAGTGTAGTTGTAGTAAAACCAATATATGTTGTGGGTTTATTATTAGTATCAGAGATACAATCTCTGAATGGGCATGTAAACTGATATACTACATTGTTTTTTTGTAGAGAATTTAGTTGTGTGGTTGTAGGGTTATTGGAGACTATGAGGTCAATTGTTTTAAATATTTTATAATATATGATGAGCTTAACTTGTTATTATTAATGGGTTTAACATTTCTACCTCTTATGATTTTGTGTATTGTTTTATCCTGTTTGCAATTATTATGCATTTGGTTACAATAGTATAAGTTAATAGTATTATGTTTATTTTGACGCACACTATTGTGGTTACAATTATTAATATTATCAATTTTGTTAGTGGTATTAAGTTTATTGAGATACATTTTAATTTGTTGATTAATGATGGAATTAGGGAATCCATTAATGAGTGTTTGCTTGATGTTATGTAATTCTTTATATGACGTCTACCCTGGCTGCTCTGTATTCAAGTTCGATCCCCTCAGCTGATCGTAGAGTCGATAGCTTCGGCCCAAATCTTGTCTCACCCCATGTTGTGTTAATTGATCACAAGACTGGGTTGGTCCGAATGGCCAACTGGAATTGATGATTTGGTTTGGTCAGAGTAAAGTCATACAAAAAAATAAAATAAATAAATCAGGTAAAAGAAAAAAAATATTTATATACATTTCCTTGATACAAAGTTGATGGTACAGTTATTGATGCCTTAAGCAGGCCTATACTCTCTATGCAATAACTATCGACCCTTCCCAATTATTGTGACACACTGTTGTTATGATTTTGGAACGAGACTTCTGGAACAAGGTTTTAAGTCAGAGGCTTTTTCTTCAGGGCGGCAAATCACATAAGATCAGGTGAAGCGGTGGTTCTCATCCTGTTCAGTCTCGTCTTTGTAGTCTCTTTCTGCCGAGTCTCTCTGCAGTGTCTCCACAGTCTGTCTTCATCTATTTGGCATTCTGTTTTTATAGACCCATGCACAAGAGCTGGGGTGGGGCATGATGCGCTCCAAGTATGCCAGCATTCCCCAAGCAACCAATCAGGGTTCTCCCTGCAAATGTCCAAATATGGGGGAGTCCCTCCTTCGAATTTTACCTGGGCCTTCTATTGCTCACCTGATCAAACCTGTCTCCTTCCTGCTTTGTGTGAGTGCCTCTCACCATCACTGCCTGAGCGGCATGGGAAGTCCTCCACCTTCCCTGAAATTCTACATGGCTCCCTCCTCCTTGGTTACCTGATCAAAGCCATCCCCAAGGGCCAAGTTTTAATTATCATTCAAAATTCTTTCTTATGCTTTTGTGTGTGGTTGTTTTCACATCTGGGATTTGTCATTTTTTTATCCCCTTCTGAATCCTTTGGCCAACAAGTGACAAAATAAGAGGGAATAGTATAAATGGATGCTGGTCATAAGGTAGTATGTTGGTTAAAATAGGATTGACTCAGTATGTCTATCTCTTGATTGTATGTTACTACTGATTCATTCCACAATGCTAATCTCTAAGCTGGCTTTGTAAAAAAATCCAATGGAAACAAGGTTTGATAACCCAGTAGCAGGTTTATCCTTCCAGTTGGAGAGAGATGCTTTATCATTTCCTGAAAATGGTCCCCAAACTTTTAATTCGTACCAAAGTTAGTGAAAAAATAGGTTATATTATACCGTTAAATAACATTTTAGTGTATTGATTGATTCACCAAAGTGTTTAATCTGAAGAGTGGATATAGCACACTGTTCTGGGGTGAGGGAAGCAATAGTGAAAAAGGCATGGAAAACTAGGTCAGTGATGTTAAAAGCCCAATTTTCTTTGACTAATGTATATTAGTATTTCCTGTTAAGTTTCTAGTTAATAGCTATTTCTGGTTTCCCATGGTATTGAGAAAATAGTATACAAGCAAGGCTCTATGAATCATCATAGCTACAGTGTTGGTGGGTATTTTAATCTTTATTGCTTTATGCTATTTCTGATAGTTTTAATATATTCTGTGCTACAAAAATTGTTGGACAATGATATTTAATCAATGTCATAGTTTGTGAACTTTTTGGGAAATTTTGATACCTTCACTTCATATATAGTAGGAAGACTGCTGGTATTTAAGGTATCCCTACAAGAAAACCAAATATAACTACAGCTTTTTAAAGATGATGAGGGCCATAAACAAATTTACTCACTGATCTTTCTGTCTACACATACATGCACATATACTCACATATTTGCATCAACCTTACATATTTCATCACTGTATTTTAGAAGTATAAAAAGCTTAAACTTTATCAAATAGTAAAATTTATTTAATCTGCTGTCCATGTCTAGGGACATCGCATCTTGTTTTCTTGTAGCACTGCTCAGTAATTGCTAACCCTGTTTCCCCTGTCTGGATTTGCACTATCCGACCCTTGGATTGAACTCACAATTAACATGCCACCAAATTTAAAGACCAACCAAGCTATTTTCCTGTGAGACAATCCTGAACCTAGGACCTAGAGTCCTAAACCTAATTCCCACTGTTGCTGCTGCTGTTTTATTTGAACTCCTTTGTCACTGCTTCTCTTTACTTATTTCTGCTGCTGCTGTTGAAGTCTTATGAAATTTGACTCTCTCCACTGTCATTTCTCTTCTTTTTTTTTTTACTAGTGTCTTCTATATGGTATTTATTTATATGCTAGGCCTTCATGAATTTGTTGGATTTCTTAATTGTGTATATTTTGCAGGGATAACTTTACTCATGATAGCCATCTTTAAATTTCATCTAATGATGTTGCTTTATTTGAAATCTTTTTACAAACTGTTTATATTTAATATCTAATGATTCTAGTTGTACAGCTGTACATGTTCACTATTATATCTTTTATATTACAATTAAATTTGATTTTTAGAATTTCCTCATCTACACTAAAAAATAAATAAATTAATTAATGTGTCCATACCATTCCTGGTCATTTTAAATCCTGGATTTCAGTATGGCTGAGAGTATTTGATTTAGCAATCATTTTATGAAGAGGAGTCATTCCATTTTTTTATCGTTAGTCTAAAGGGATTATACTGTAATATATTCATTGCCAATGTACATGCATCTTTGATTTATTTTTTATGAAATGCACATTTTAGCAGTAAAGCCACTGTAATAAAACAAATTATTCAGTACTTCAAAATATTTAAATATGAAGGCATGAGTAATAACATTTGAAATAAATACATTTTGTATTTAGCTATGTATACTTTTAATTTATTCCAAAGCAACGTTTGTCACAAAACATTCATAGTGCTCACAAAAAAATAGAACCCAATATTAATTCTGAATATTATTTTAACCTAGATAGTGTTGGATAATTATATTTTAAAAGAATCAATTATTCAGATTTGAATCCTTGATTGTAACTGAGTTAAAATCTTAAAGACATGACCCATTTTTGGCTGACATAGGTTCAAGTTTCCATTAGGTTTTCATTGGTTGAGATAAACAATAGGTTTTAAAAAAATATAAGGATTGTTGACTTTTATATCTTTATAATAATTTTTTCTCTTTATTTTAAAGCTTTTTTTTGTTGCCTTGTTTGGCTTTTGTATATTTCCTTTTTCAGTTTGTCATTGACATTGTTTTAGCTGGCTAAAAATAATTGTTCTTGTTAGTGTTAATATATTAAGTTTTAAAACATTTTCTTTTTATAAATCTTTCTTTTTTTGCTGTTTTTGTTTTAATCTATTTTTTGTCTTTTTCATATATTTATTAGAGATTGCTCTGGTGGTAGTGCTGTTATCTTAAAACAATTTAAGGACCAAATAATAAAAGTTAATCCAAGAAATACATAATCAGAATAAAATTAATAACAAAGAATAAATACTTTGATGTATTGCCTAGACATTATTTAGCATGAATAAACTAAAATAGTGAAGACAGTATCTCAAGGAAAAAAGGATTATATGAACAAAATGAACATAACTTCTTATATGATTTTTTTCTATTTTATTCTTTTCTGAATATAATAAGTTAACTCATTTATAAAATAAATTTATATTTTGAACTGAACTTAAAATATTTGGTTATAGCATTTTTGTGCAAGAATGCCACAATCCTGGACTTCTTATGCTTGGCAGTATCATTTTCAGATTAATGGTAACAACTACAGGTTAAGGAAGCAAAGCTTGTCATAAAATTTAAACTAAAACTTTCCATTATGATGTTTGAAAAAATAACTTAAACAGATTCTTGATAGAAAAGGGTTTGATTGATTAGATATTAATAAAAGAAAGAACAGTTGTGAAATGATAATTAGACTAATCAAGAAAAATAAATGAAAGTAAGGAAGAGAGCCAGTAAGGAATGAGCACTGGATAAGTTAAGATGGAATAATATCCATTATTACTAAATTTTGTCCACTTCTCTTTTCATACCACTGATCTAGGTGTGGTGATTATGTTATGGCAGGTCTTGTATAACTCCTGTTTTTGTGATTAGTAAAATATACAGATATACATCATAACAACAAAGTAAGACATTTATACATAAATATATAAGGATTTATTATCAGAAGATTTGGGTTGTTTAGTACAAGGTAACCAAAAAATTTCTGTTCGTTTTTTGATTAGTCATTGAATGAAGTTGAAATATATACGAAATGCGTGTAGCAATTGTTTTCAAATTCAGACAGCCGGAAGTAGGAACATCAGACGTTATAAAAAACACGCGCACCGTGCCCGGCCATCAGTTATAAGCCGGACAGCTGTGAGAAGGATGGAAGTGTCTAGAGATCTCGTTCGGGGCTGTTTACTTTACAACTTCAAAGTGGGCTTATCAGCAGCTGCATCAAGTCGCCGCATATGTCAAGCGTTTGGGGATAGTGCTGTGGATGAACGTACTGCAAGGCATTGGTTTCGAAAATTCAAGTCAGGAGATTTGTCTCTTCATGATGAGCCTCACAGTGGATGACCACAGGTCTTGAATGACAGAGTCCTGAAGGCGGCCATTGAAGAGGACAGTAATCTAACGTGTGGTGAACTTACAAGACAGTTCAATGTTTCCGATGAAACAGTTAGACTTCACCTGCACCGCCTAGGTAAGACGTACAAACTGTGCAAGTGGGTTCCGCAAACGCTGTTGGTGGTCCACAAGGGACAATGAGTGGCAGTCTGCGTATCGCTGCTTTTTCGCCACCGTACCGCATCCTTATTCAATCAAGTGCTTACCAGTGATGAAAAATGGGTTCTGTACAAAACTCCCAAGCGTTCCAGACATTGGTTGTCTTCTCAGGATACTGTCCCTCACACCGCACGCAAGATTATGCTTTGTGTCTGGTGGACAGGTCGTCAAGTGATTCATTATGAAATGCTGCCAATGGGTCAAACGGTCACTGGAGACCTATACTCGCAGCAATTGAAACGTGTGCAACAGGCATTGCGCCAGAAGGAGCCAGCACTGGTGAATTGCAAAGGTGTGCATGACAACGCCAGGCCACATGTCGCGCGAGTGGTCAGGGATACCATACAGCAACTTGGGTGGGAGACTTTGTGCCATCCACCTTATTCACCTAACCTTGCGCCATCCGATTACCACTTCTTCCACTCCCTGGATAATCATCTTCGTGGGAATTCCTTCACCAAGGGCATTGAACAGCTGGAGACACGTTGGCAGAAGGTGCTGGATGCCGATTACTTTGAAGACTAAATATAAATTACACATACTGTGAAGCATTTTTTTTTTCCTTTAAAAATGGACAGAACTTTTTTGGTTACCTTGTAGATCTGTGAAAGTTCTTGTAATGTGGTTGTTAAATGTTCTGATATTGGTGTCATCTTGATGAATAAATGAATTATTTTGTTTGTGATAAGTTCGTCATTAAAAATTTATATTCAACATGAGAAAGTAATAATTGAGTAAAACTTATCTTAAGTCTTCATTCCCAAAGCCGCCCATTTTCATGTGTTCTCCTGGTGAGAGATTGTTGAAAAGAGGCCAGATTCTAAATTTCCCACCAATAGGGCAGTTTCCTATTTTACTAGGAAATCATGGGAAATTAGTTTTTTTTTAAATTTCTTGTGATAATAAGATCACTACACCATTTTTATTTCTTGTGATTGTGAGATCACTACAATGTCTTCTAGTCTGTGATTGATGTAGAAGTTCTCCACTTGTATTGAGTGATAACTGACTTATTAATAGTTGTGCAACTCTATAAAAAATAGGACAAGTTCATTTTGCCTATGTCACTACACCTCCCAGAAATGAAGAGATTTTATGCCTTTCATTGAGCTGTGACTTCTCTGAACTATAGTATAAGATCTTATCTCTCTCTCTCTTGAGGTATGTACCTGATTCTTTTTATTGGGAATCTAGGTTTGGATTCATCTTCATTCTGATCTTCCAACTCTATATTGGATTCATGCAAACTATCCTCCATAGTTTCTTTATTACTATATTTGCTTTCTCCATCAGAAGCACTCATGCTTTCCTCTCTTTTAGGTTTCTCCTTCTCTTCCATCTCAACTTCTTCATTGTCAATTCTAGGTCTTATTTGATTATAAAGAGTCAATAAATTCTGTCCACTCATTGCTATTATAGCTGTATTATGTCCCTTTTGTGAAATAAAGTTATCTTTTTCAGGATGTGATCTATTGAATCGGACATTGTTATAGGTTATCTAATTTGTCTTTCCATCAATGCAGAAGGACTTTGCATTCTAGCAGCATGTGGAATAGTTCTATAACTCAGTAATAGTTTTAGTAGGTAACTATTTGTGGTGTCTCTGGATGGGGAAAATGCTTTCAACCCCCATTTTCATCATTTTCACCATTCTTTCTGAAATTCTGTTCAATTCTGGGTAGTATGGTGGTGTTTTAAAAGGGAGGCATCCAGTATATTTTAGCCATGAACACACAATTCTGGAAAATATTACTCATAATATTTGCTTTACCATGGCTGACTACCTATCCTGAACTGAATACCCAGGTCACAAAGCTTCCAGTTTTAATTGTCTCTGTGTTGCAGTTATTCCACATCATGTACACTTTTTATTATGTCTTTTCTCAATCTCTCCGGTGGTATTAAAATATCTCCATTGCATATAAGACTCTTCTCTTTAGTTAACCTGTGCCTTATCACTTTATAGGGTCTCTCTGTCCTAGAACAATCACTCTTATGGTTTCCTTTTATTCTACATGCAATATTGCTTAATACTGTATCCTGTAAGGTTTCAAATGCAAGAAAATCTAAGGGTAATACATCTATTTCAATCCAGTGCAATATTTTATTTTCTGAATTGTCTGCTCTTTCTGATGGTTCATTGTTGAACTTTATTCTTGATAGAACATCTACATGTGGAATAGTGTTTCCTTTCACATATTCAATGTCAAACTCAAAGAGCATTATGGCCCATCTTAAAATTCTAGAAGATGTAATTTTAGGTAACTCCTTCCTGGGGTTAAAAATAAACTCTAAAGTTTTATGGCCAGATTTAAGCAGAAAGTTCCTGCCTAGTAAAAATCGGTGTGTTCTATCTGTGCTCCATATTTTCACAATGTTTTTTTTAAAAAAGTTCTTTCTTTAAATGTTGAAATACTGCATTCTGCCAATGAATCCATTGAAATTCACTGCTCTTTCTTCATAACTCTGCAAGAGTTCTATCAATTCACTATATATTGGCAAATATCTACTGTAAAAAATGGCTAACTCTAAAAACGTTTCCAATTCTTTTTTATTTGTACATGTAGATACCACTGCTATTTTCTTTAACAAATTTATATTTGGTGAAATTCTATCTTTGGAAAAATGGTATCCCAGATATATTATTGCATTGCAATTTAACACACATTTATCCTTCTTTATGGTCATTACAGCATTTTTTAATTTGTTCAAAAGTTAATCTGTTTTTGGTTTTAGCTCTTCTCTGCTGGTAGCACCAATACATATATTGTGTTGATAGATGATTAAAAATTCTTAACATCACTAGTTAGTATATTTTCAATGGCTCTTTGAGAAATAGCACTTGCTGTTTTTACACCATGTCATATGCTTCCATCTGAATAAGCCTATTAGAGAGTTAATCATAGTGACCTCTATAAATTTTTCATCAATTCGTATCTGGTTATAGGCAAATTTGAGGTCAATTTTAGCAAAGTATTTAGTTCTCGACAACTCATGAATAGCAATTTTAATGTTAGGAATAGGGAAAAAATTGGAGCATACTTTGTGGTCTGCTCCTATTTTGTAATCCCCGCATATCTTTAAATCTCCATCCAGTTTTCATAAAACAACAATAGGTGAGGCCCAATTATTACCATCAGGGGAACATGTTCTAAAATTCCTTCCTCCACCACTGTTTTCAGTTTAGCAACTACTAAAGGTAACACTCTATTTATTTATTTTCATCTTCTGGCCTGAATATTTGAGAAATCTCATTAAAGAAAAATATGTGCTCACCACCAGGATTTGAATCTGCATCCCTTTGGACAGTAGGAAACTGTCATTAGATTTGATGTGCCTTAACTGACTCAGCCACAGACCAGCCATGCTGATCAAGCAAAATCTGAGTTTCGCTGATCTTGCTTAAAGACATGTTTCAAACTTTGCTTGATCAGCAAGACTGCTCTATAGCCAAATCAGTTAAGGCACATCAGATCTAAAAAATTACATTCAGATGTTTAATATAATATGAAAACCTGAATTCCTTAAAAATGGAGGACTTTCACCATATTATGCACTATAAGTTTCAGAAAGAAGTAAGAGTTGGAACAAAAAAAACATTGATAAGGTTTATTTGGATCATGCTCCAGGTCATTGGACAATCAAAAAGTGGTTTGTCAGATTTTGTCAGTGTTGTGGGGCTCTCCCTCTTTTACACAAGATGGACTTATACTTATTCTGACAGAGTGGAGATACGTGAGTACACAGGGTGTTCACAAAGAGACACGTTGAGATAAGGTTGAGATACGTAGAGTCCACAGAAAGAGAGAGAGAGAGAGAGAGATAATTATGGCTTCACTTACAGAGACTTGTACATATACTTTCTACTAACCCGTATTCCTGGACTACTAATCTTCATTAAATTAATTTTAAGTGATAAATCTCTAGCTTATGTTAAGAAAGTAATTGTACTAAGTAATTTATGAATGTTATTAAATGTATAAAATGATAATAATTATATAGTGGGATGATAAAACTAGTATTAGATGAGATTCAAATTATTCAGGATCTTGGACAACCACATATAACCAAAGCATGAAATAACTTTCATATTTTTTCAATGTAAATAGAGAAGCATAATTATCCCATAATTTGAGTATAGTTAAGCACTAGATAGCTAACTACACAGATTCAACTGATGGCAGATTATGAATAATTGTTTATATATAGTCATTATGGAGTTAGGTATATATACAGTTGTAAAATACAGAAAGGGTGTGTTCATGTTAGGGTAAACACCTAACTGATTGTTCTCCAAAGAACTATGGAGTAAAAGGCAGAGAAGAGAAAAAGATGGAAGGAAACAAAAACAAATCTGTCTCAGAAATCTCAGCATGGCGAGTGACACACAACTTGAAAAACAAAATATCCAAGGTACCAATTTCACAAAACACCAAGTCTCACCAACTGCCTATTGCTGACAACTGGTTTTTGCCATCACTTTTATTGACAGGAGATAGTTGACAGAAACATGGATCTAGACAAGTTGTAGAGAGGCCTGTATCTGAAGATGCCAAGTTGTTCTGCTGCTAAAGGGGAAAACCTGGATGTAACTGGTGTTGATAGCTATGTTTGTATATAATCCAGGGCCTCTTTTGCACTCTACTGATGCACATTTGCAACATATACTTTTACTATATTGAACATTGTCTGTGACATTTTGGAGTCATATATATGTAAGTTAGTTTCAGTTTTAGATCATATATATCATATGGGGCTTACTGATATAAGTGGAATGTAAGCATTAACAATTTATTAAATATAAATATTAATAAATTAAACAATTAATATAAAGAATCAATCTTTGAATTTTATTGAGAATCATGTTAAGTTCCTACCTAATGAACATTGTTAAATCTATATAAGTCATCAATTCATTGATAATATTAAGCATTATGACCTATGAGATTGAAACTATGTTTTAATTCTCATATCAAAACATAATTCATAATCATACTTGTAGGGGACCGGCGCGTTAATGTGAGGATAAAATCTCTGGACTAAGACTTCCTGCTGGCCAGTCCCGTTACATGAGAATGTTGGACTATGATGGAGTCCAAAGAAAGCAAAATAAAACGAACAAGACAGATATATATGTACAAAACAAATATATATTATTGACAAACAGATTGATACAAGAATTACAAATACATCATTTAAACATGAATAAAACGTTAGTGTCTGTTTGGAAAGTTGTTTGTGTATGTGTTTGAGTTGAAATGTCCGTACGGTTGTGAATTTCGTTTTAGCGTGTTCCCAGAATATGGGAAACGCTGGTTGTGTATTAGAGTTCACATATTGGATATGTTAGAGAAAGTTTTTCAGTACCTCGCACGTGGTGCGAGGTTGCCGGCCTCAGGAGAGGCCGTTTTGGCCGCACGTTTGCGAAGCCGTGGGAAGAGCAGTGGAAAGAGAAAGAGGCAAAAGGTCAGCCCGTATTTATACTCCCGGGAGAGAGAGACCCCTGTTGAAAGGGTTACGAAACGAAGAGGAGATAACCCGATATACTTCATAATCAAAGTATGTGATAGATTCTATGGAATGACTGTTACAATTATATCATAATTTCAATAAAAAACAGAGATCATGCAATGCATGGACAATAGGATTGATAACTTAAAAATCAAGAATAAGATTCATTGATATTCTAATGAAATAAACTAAGGAACTATGTCATTTAAAAACCAACAGAAAATTAAATTAAAAAACACTAAACAAAGTTAACTGAATTCTCTATTCTCTTTAAAGCTGAATACAAAAACTGGCAACTAATACAGATATAACAATATAAATGTTACACAGTAAAAGCTTGAAAGCAGATGTCCATTAATGCCATTTTAGTGTGTTGGCTACTTCTATGATTAATATATAAGGTTTCTTATGAGAATATTTTATAATATATGGAATAATGGTGGCAAAAAAGGTACATGCACAAAACAACAGAGACCAATTGATTTACAATACAAGATAACATTTATTAAACAAAAATAACAAAAGGAAAGTTTAAATTTCTTTTCCAAGAAATAAATGGAGTACACAACAAAAATTGTTAATGAATGTATTTGAGTGTAACTTGCCTGTGTAGGTGCTTTTGTGTGTGAAGTGTCCACAGCCATTTTGTTTCAGAGTGATGGCACATACTTTGGAAGGAGGAAAACAAGAAGATAGAGTTACTTAAGGGTTCATGTTGTTTTCATACCCCTCAGGGCTGCTGCTGATACTATGTTTATTAAGGTACTACACCATATTATTGCAAATACCTACTTACTCTTCATTTTAAAGTAAATTAAAATAGCCAAACTATGACTATGTTCTATTCATCTAACAAATGATCCAATACAGTGTGAACTGCTGACCCAGAGCTACACTTTTATAAGTGATGTACACCCAAACTTAAGAGCTCCAAGAGTGATATGAATAAAAGTCATGGATGTTCACCATTCTACATGGACTAGGTTGAATGGTCTTCACTAGTAATAAAAAAAGAAAGAAATTAAAAATTTACCTATGTGCATTTTCTCATACCCGAATGCTATCATTTATGGCTTCATTCAGTGATTTTCTTTCCATTTTCCAATTCTCTAAATTGCAATGTATTTAGTTAAATCTCTGGGTTGGTTTCAGATTTTAATATTTTGGGATATTTTATTGTTTTTATTTTTTGCAGAATTTTATCAAATGCTCCCCACTCACATTGCCAGTTCAGACCATCCACTTGAATGTGTAGGGAAAAAAATGAGCCACATTTTGGTGTACATTAATTAATTCATGTTCCAGAATATGCATAAACAGGCTTCATTTTTATCATTTTGGTATAAACCTTAAAGGAAATAAGAAAAGGATTATACCACTTAACTCTTGTCTAAAATAATTGAATACAACAAAAATAACTGGATAGGAAAATTTAAAAATGTTGATGATGCTGTTATCACTAAGTGGGTTATTTTTTTATTACATAAAATATATCTAATGAGGAGGCAGTAAAAGATTAAATTTACTTTGCTTTTCTGGAATAATTTATTCATTTAATACTTCATTTAGTAAATTTGCAAAAAAGTGAAAGATAAAGGATTGCTACCTTCCATTCTATTCAGACATTAAATCACTTGTTTTTTTCTTTTTACTTTGTCTCTCTTTCACTTCTAAACATTCATTGTGTAGAGCTACCCTATTTTTATTCAATAGAATCCAGTATAAGGCTACAGTCAAACTACTGTACATCTGAAAAACTCTAGACCTGGGATTCATAATATAGGCTAGCCACCAAACTTTATCTTTGTTTTAAATATGCCAACATTTGCAGTCTTGCTGTCTGAATGGATGTTTATAAATGTACAAGCACACATATACATTTATAAATCTACCATTCGTCCTTGCTTTGAATACTGCTACCATGTCTGGTCTGATGTTCCTATTATATATCTCAAGATTCTTGAGAAAATTCAAAGAAAAGTCTATAAAGTATTAATCAGTCCTGGCCTAATATCTTGACTTCATTCACTTTCTCACCACCATAATGTGGATTCCTTCTGTCTTTTCTACTACAAATATTTTCATGGCAATTGTTCTAATGAGCTGTTCTCATCATTAGTGTCTTGACTGCATGAATTTAAGTGTACTACTATATTGGCAACTAAGTCTCACTGTTTTACTGTTGAACTAGTTTGATGCAACAGTTATGAAATAAAATAAGACATATATCGGCTGATTTGCAGGCAAATAAACTAACATACTCAAGAGCGAGAGTCGGATGTGAACGGGACAAGGCCCCGTCACAAAATGACCATTATCGTTTTTACGCCGGGGAAGAGATCTGTCACGGTCAGTCTGGGCAGTCAGCAGGAGGAACGCCACGCCAACCAGTGGGAACTACTATGAGAGATCAACCCGGATCGGCAGCCGGCTTATGAACTATACCACAAGGTAGCTGTCCCAAAACCACACGTTCCTATTGAAATAAATCACGTAAATCTATTTCTGCTGTTGTTGTATTTCTGTCTTGCAACCATACGCTTGTCTATAACACTGGTGTCAGAAGCGTACAGCAAGAGAAATATGGACGACTACACGAGCCGAACTATTTACTCTCATCAAGGAACAGAAAACACTACTATTCAACTTGAAGACGGGACCAACACAGCCTTCCGAAGCCACGATACAAGAAATTCAAGCCGACATAAACTACATGCTGACTGCCCTAAAATCAACTACTTTAACACCTCCCACCGCTCAAACAAACGGTGATTACAGCTTAATGATGCACCAACACACTATACGCGACATATTGAAGCTAGAGAGAACTTTTCCCCCTGGACACGACGTGAACCGATTCATCACAGCTCTAAACAAAGCATACACAATCCATGTCACGCCAGAACTCAGCACCTATCCCAGCCTGGAATGCGAATTCGTCAAGTCTGTTAAAGATTTACTGGACCAAAGTATCTTTCAGCAGATGGTTGACTCAAAAAAAGACATATCCACCTTCGAACAACTGAAGGAATACTTATTAGCAGCCCACGGAAGCCAGATGACTAACTTCCAAGACCTCAGTCAAGCCTGGGATATGGAACAATGAGACGGCGAAAAATTAACAGACTTCGCGGGTCGACTCGAAAACACCCTTAGAGAGGCAGCCGTCCACATAAAAAACAAATACAAAAAAGACAAAAATACTGATTTAACAGTCGATGGACTTATTTCCATCATCGGAGCTATGCTAATGAGCGAAAAGGTGAAAATTTGGAACTCAAATCTCTACCCACATTTTGTCAAGACAATGGACAACCACTATTCAGCGATTGGCATAGCCTCCGAAGCTCAAAGATACCTTGATCGCAGTGTAAACTCCAATGACACGACACTGTGTATTTCACACAGAAACCACAGCGGTCAAACCAAAGAAACGCGCCACTTCGACCTAGCAGGCAACCAAACCCACAGCAGGCGGGCCTCATCAACCCTCCCGAACATGGCCACCATCCGACACGCAGAAACCATCAGCACACACCACGAATTAGCGTGTGCAAGAACTACCTCAGAGGTCGCCCCTGCCCCCATGGACGCAACTGCCTATATCGCCACCCACCTCGCACTCGGACACAGGCCCATATCGCCGCAACGAATAATATACAAGCCATAAATGATGTGGAACAGGATTTTCCCTTCGGGCAGGATGAGATGTAATGCCTCGTTCGCCGTGCTCCTAAGTCAGCCATCACACCTTCAGTCTTCAAGGACTTGCTCACTATTCACCACTCGTCCAGTCCACCTTCAACTTCAGAGACATCACCTTCTCTGGCGTCGCAATGCTAGACTCTGGTTGCTCCACCTGCATCTTACCAATATCTCAGTTACCCAGAGAAGCCAAGAAACACATGACCCACTCCGATGTCGTAAAAGGAATCAACGGCAGCACCACCGCCCTTGGCGAACTGACTTACGACATCACCATCGGCAGTCGAGACTCACCCACATTCAAAAAGGTTAACGTGCTGGTAACTACCCAAACCACACCGATCCTGATCGGCCAAAATATCCCATGTCACAACACGCTCGATTCCTATCTAATTGACAACCAAAATGCGACTATAGAATTCAGACGCACACTTTCCTCAGGATACACAACACACACAGCCGAAATCATATCACCGTCATCGTCAACCAACGATCCAGCATATGGCGCCCAAACCGACGTCATCCCAAACCAGCCTACTATGGAACTACAGCCCAACATGCAGACACTGGATCAAAAGGTAACCTGGCTAAAGCATAGCACGGGGCTATCGCTACCAAACCACCCAAACCGAGACGAACTAGAGGCCACTGCAAACTTACTCATTCGCTACGCTGACGTTATCGGCACCGAACGCAGCAGCAAAGGCACATTCATTCGACCCATCCGCATACCAACCAACGACCAGTCTCGCAGCCAGAAACAACACCCGATCGCCCAGGCTTTGGAAGCAGACATTGATACCGAAATCAAGCGCATGGACGATGAAGGTATCATTGAAAACTGCAGCGACCCCCAAAGGCTTCAACAGCTCTGTATTTGCCGTATGCAAAAAAACGGATTGATTCGCGTCGTCGCTAACTTTAAAAGAACTCTCAACAAGATCTTGGTTGATCTTGAACCTTACCCAATGCCAAGGATCGACCAATTGTTCAACAAAATCGGCAAAGGCAACAGATATTTCAGTTCCCTCGATCTACGCAGCGGCTACTGGCAAATTGAGATCGACAAGCGAGACCGATACAAAACAGCATGGAAGGAACAAATCTTCTCCCATTGCATAGCAGAAGCCCTAGCCACGGTCACATCCCGTGACAACATTTCTTCCTATATCGACGACAACCTGGTCCACGCTAGGACCTTTAGGGAGTACATACTCTCCCTCGAACAATTTTTTACCGCCCTCCGAAAATTCTGACTCAAGCTAAATTCAGACAAATGTTCCTTCCTCGCATCAGAGGCAAAATTCCTCGGACGCATAGTAAACAGCGAAGGTTTTAAGGCTGATCCAGAATATGCTCGTGCCATCAGGGAAATGAAACCTCCAACATCAAAAAAGGAATTACAAAGCCTTATCGGCCGTTTAGTGTGGATCAGACAATTCCTAGAGACACATCTTCACGAACAAATCAGGTCAGATATGTTTTCAAAACTTATGGGTCCCATACACAAACTCAACAAGGTTAATAAACCGTTCATCTGGACGCAAAATGCCGACAGAGCCTTCAAAAAAATCAAGGACCGTCTCTCTTCGCCACCTGTCATTTCGTTTCCGGATTTCTCCAAACTTTTCACACTCACCACCGACGCCAGTGACGTCGCATGTGGAGCAATCTTAATGCAAGAAGCCGACAACGGGAAGAAAGATATCATAGCAGTCGCTTCCCATACATTCAACTCCACAGAACAGAACTGGTCCACGACGGAATGAGAGGCATATGCAGAAAAGTGGGCATTATTGAAATTTGATTATTTCCTTCGCAACCGCCCCTTCGTCATCTTCACTGGCCACAGATCACTGACATATCTGGACCAACGAGAGTTCAATAATGCCAAAATACGACAATGGCAAGAAGAAATTTCATGTTACAAATTCGTCTTAGAATATGTCAAAGGCGAATCAAATGTATGGGCTGACATGCTCACGCAGAGGTTGCGGACATAAAAAAAACGAAAGCCCCGAACGACCCTACACCGGCAGGCAGGACATTCGAGATAAGTGGTTCAGACCTCCGCGTATACATCCCATCTTGGTGCCTCTGCGAGTTTAACGATTTACAGGTCATTCCCAAAACTCACACACCACAAAATGCCCGCAACCACAAGTGCATCACCAACACATTCTTCGCCTATCACTCTACCACCACCATCCCCAGAGAGAATCTGCAACCACCTCGGCATCGCAAATGAACAACAAAAGGACGAAGCCCTGGCAAAGATCATCAGCGTCCTCCAGTCACCCACTCCAAGCAAACCCCATATCAATCCTGACGACTACCGAGCTACGCTTTTCAAAAATCATTTGCACCAATTTTTTCTAGAACCAGGCACCTCCGTTTTGATGATAAGAGACAGTAAACACTCTCCGAGATTGGTTGTACCATACAAACTATGATCCAGATATTTCTACCAGGCACACGAGGTAAACAACCACTCAGGTGTTATCCATATGCGGGAACTCCTTTCCAGCTACTGGTGGGAATTCAAAAACCGCGACATCAAGACCTATGTCGATTCTTGCGACGTGTGCTAAAGGCAACTACGGTAGACGTACCCACTGGCCCATTGGCCACTGCAAACTAGGAAAGAGACCATTAGATCTCGTCTTTATAGACTTTGTCGCAATGCCCAACTCAAAGGGAAAACGCTACATCTTAACCATCTTTGATAGCTTCAGCTGACACTTTACAGCCATACCACGCGCGAGAGATTGTGCTATCGACGCTGCCTGCGGATTGCACCAGTTCTTCCTTCGACACAGAGAGATTCCACGCATAGTATCCTTTGATCGAGGCACACACTTCACTGGAGAAGTCTATTGACAATTCTATAACCAGATGTCAATCACGCAAGAACTTCACTGTCCTTGGCGCCTGCAAAGCTCAGGCAATATCGAGAGACAACATCGCACAATGAAGAACTCACTTTATATGTTATTCGAAGACAGGAACTGTGAATGGACAGACGTTCTAGAACCTGTCGTTTCGTCCATGAATGCCGCGAGCAAAAGCGCCACCAGTGTCTCTCTGCACTATGCCATTACTGGCCGTCACCCCAACATCGGCCTACCTACACTACACAGACAAGAAATCGTAAGTGACGATCCTGGAGCATATGGAATGCAAATTAATGCCCTGCTAAAGCAGGTTCACCACCACGTCACCCTGGCCAACGACGAAGCTGACCACAAACTTGAGACTAACTTAAATCGCCTCACATACAAGGACCCAATACAAGTAGGCGACAAGGTTTTACTTCACCGGCCACACTCAACTGTTGCCCAATCCTCACATCTACCCTGGATAGGAAATTACACCATTATAAAAACGAACAATATGATGTGTCAGGTGCAAAACGATAACGGTGATCCAATCTGGATTCACCGTGCACATATCCGACGACTGGCTCCACATCCAACACATCTATCTAATACAATCCCTCTGCCTCCACCATGTAACAGCCACCAGGATCATTCTCCCCCAGATCCCTCTGGGACACATAATTCAGCAAATAACTCCATACCAAAACAAATGCCAATAAGAAGAAGACAAGGACAACTTCCCACACGCTTCAGAGACTTTATCATGAATCAATCACCAAAATATACACGAATAACACTCACTGTAAATCAGACCAAGATCTGGGGGAGCCTTGTTATGAAATAAAATAAGACATATCTCGGCTGATTTACAGGCAAATAAACTAACATACTCAAGAGCGAGAGTCGGATGTGTGATGGGACAAGGCCCCATCACAAAATGACCATTATCATTGTTTACGTGTAGGCCTGACGCACGAGTTCCAGTCGAAAAATAAAATAATATTTCAAAGTGCTTCTATTTTTCGACCAATAAAAATGCTTCCCTTCTAATTATACTCGCGTTGTTTTTCAAGACTGTTAAGCCATAAAAAACACCATGAAAAGGGTCATACGGGGAAGTACAAAGCAGTCAATGGGAGGCCAGGGAACTGATCTGTCAAGGTCAGTCTGGGCAGTCAGCAGGAGGAATGCCATGCCAACCAGTGGGAACTACTATGAGAGATCAACCTAGATTGGCAGTCGGCTTATGAACTATACCACAAAGTAGCTGTCCCAAAACTACACGTTCCTATTGAAATAATTCACGTAAATCTATTTCTGCTGTTGTCGCATTTCTGTCTTGCAACCATAAGCTTGTCTATAACACAACTGTCAGTTCTATTCTTTTCTCACACTTGTTGCATGTGGAATTCCTTCTGATTTCTTGCTTCCCTATGGTCTACAATCTTGACAAATTTAAACATAATGTCTTAATCCATAGTCTCTAAAAATTGACAGCTGCCACACATGATTATCATACATGGAATTGTCCAAAAATGATAATTCTGTTCTTGTCATTAGAAGGCATCAGAAGCATTTATTTTTAAATAACTTTATAAATTATTTTTTGCAGGACAACTGTCATCTCAGCATTCTTTTTTGAAAAAATTGAAAATTGACATATTTTTGTTTATTGTTTCTAACACTGATAATGGAAGATAATTAGTCATATTTTCAGCTTATGTTTTTTTTATTTAGAGAAAGATAAAAATTCAACTCAAATGATGAAAAAGATAAAAAAAGTTTTGGGAATTATTCATTTGCTTGAAAGATGTCAGAAAAATACATTGGAACAAAATGGTAAATATATTGTTTAATAAAGTTAAATTAACCGACACCAGTTGAGGTAGATTACATGTATCTGAATATTTAGACGAAATTCTGAACAGTTTTCTTTTTTTTTATTTTAGTAGTATTATATAGTATCATTTTTATCATTAATATCATTATTGAAAAGCCGTAATTAGGGGTAAGACAATGAAATTTAACATGGCTGATGTATGGAGGGAAAAGTCTTTGGAATGAAGTAAAAATATTGTACAGGGAGAGACAATGGTGAGTTAAACATTTGAAAGAATCAGCATATATGCTAGGCTATGAGGACCTCATTAGTTGGCTTAGTGTAAAAATGAGTATGATGTGGGAGCTGTTAATAAAGAAAGAGAAATGAGAGCAGGGCTTCAACAACAGCAGCAGTAAAAAGTGAAGCATTAGTGAGTGCATTGAAAAATGACAAGTAGCAGCAGTAGTAGCAGTAGCAGTGCTCATCAGCAGACAGGTTAGGTTTAAGCCACCAAGTTTTCTACTCAGAATTGTCCCACAGGACAATAGCGTAGTTGGTCTGTGAATTTGGTGATATAATAATTGTGAGTTCAATCCCTGGGCCTGACAGTGTATACTTATAAATGAGCAGTACAAAACTGGAATTAGACAAAAGGCATGGACAGTGGAACAAGAGTAATCTACTTTCATAGATTAAACATAAGGTTCAGTTCAAAAATCCCAGGAAGACATAATGGCTGAAATGTTGTAATAGCAACAGCAAAGATGCGTGTAAATAATGTAAATTAATGATGTTTATGTTGTAATAGACTTAATTATACCTTTAAAATACCTTCTAAATCAGTTAAATGTGTTAATAAAAATCAGTATATGTAAAGGAAAAATAATGGGGCTAAATATCAGCATGTTCTAGTAAAAATGCACAAAAGACAAGTAAAAATACCATACTAGTGTTTGAAAGTGCTCATAAACAACTGATACACACCAGACATGAGTAGCAAACCCATGCAGTGATCTCATTGAAATTAGTACTGGATTAATAATTGAACCAAATTACTGATTGCTGGATTAATGATAGCAGTTGGTGTTTTGAATTTTTTTAAAGCAGTATAACTTTGTCGTATCCTGTTGGCACTCCCACATTTTTTTAAAACAACTGGAAGAAAAAGCTTAACTAGTGATCATTGTAAAACTGATCCAGGATATAAAGAGGCCTCAAAGCATTAAAAAATCAATTTCTACAGCCCGGATGATGATGATCAAAGTGTGGTATCTTGTCCATCAGCTGGTCATTAGCTCCAGCCATCAGCAGCAGTTCCAGCCAGCTATCATCATCTGAAGCTTGCCATTGGTTGATGCTCCTGCCAATTTCCAGTAGCTCGCCAGGAGCAACAATATGCAATAAACAACACTCCTCTCACCCTCTACATGAACATGCAATGATATTTTTGCTGAGTGCAATGTAAACTTATTTTTGTTGATGTATTTTCTTTAACAAAAATAAACTTGGTTATGTATTTCTTTTACTCAAGTCTTCATTTTGTTTGTTGTTGTCTTCTATCATTTAATATCTGTTTGCAGGCCAACATACTAACTGCAAAACCTTCTTGTGTGATCAAGGAAACTTACTTCTTTCAGTGGGAGTTGACATTTTTCTTTATTGAAGATCATGACAAAACTTTTAGCAGCCTTTATGAATTTAGTTAAATTTTCATGTTCACCTTGGGCGAGTTCACAAATTATTATGATGTCTATGTAAGCATAGATTTTATTCTCTATACTGTCAGAAATAACCCTCAACTATGAATTAAATAGCAGAGCTCTTGAGCCTTGGGTGACAGACAGTCTAGGAGCAGGACTACTGTGAATTAAACCATAGAGAAGGCAATAGGAAAGTGTTCTACTATCCTTCCAAAGAATTTGCAGTGAGTTCTGATAAAAATAAAATATATAAACAAATATAAAAAGAATTCAAATTAAAATAAGACATTAGCACTTTCCTTTAAAACCCTTATACCTTTCTTTCTCTATCTATACTTCTCTCTCAACTAACAAGAAGGTAGCCCTCAATTAAAAAGAGATAGAAGAAGAAAAGATTGAATCCAGCTGAAAATCGCTGGAAGTTTGCAGGAACAGAGACTACTAATTTGTGACTGGAAAATAACAAAAATCAGGGAGGCTCCACACATAACTTCTGTTATTAAAAAAAAAAAGAAAAATAAAGGAATGCAGGAAAATAAAATAATTTTGGCCAATCAAAAAAATGAACACAAAGAGACTTTTGATGTTAGCCAAAACCAAGGTTTGCACCAGAGTCTTGGAGCCTGGTCAAAAGGATATAAGCTCATACCTCTGAGTTAGAAGAGGGAGGACATAACAAAATATACTACTGCAGAGATACCAGCCATGTGTAACATGTGAATTAGTTAAGAGGTCATTTGTTAATGATATTTTCTGCCCTTCTGAGGACTGAGAAAACACAGTAGATTGACACTAACATATTTCTCATATTACTACTATCACTAGCATGGTCTGACTTCAAAACTACCATTACTGAATTGAAACAGACATTTCTCCAGACTGTGACCAATATCCGCCTTATAAACAAACATTTTGATACACCAAATACCAAAAGGACTTACTCTAAAGCAAATAAATAAAAATATAAATTATTTTATACGCTTGAGCCAGTTCATTTTGGGCTCTATGTTTCCAATAAATATAACCATTATATATATAATATCTACAACAGCATTACCACAAATTCATGGCAATTCACAGATAATAAAGAAATAAAATCTTTAGAGTGTCATGACTGCCTTCATCCTGAAGGTAGATGCCATTAAAAAAAATCAGAAATAAATTTGTCAATGACTCTCTGAAAGATTATATTATTTTATCAGTCTATTGAAACAGAAGCTACACTCTGATCCTATGAAGAGGGCTTTGAAAGCCATTAGTCTTCAAAATAGTAATTGTAGCTATATGCATTACACAAATCTATTATCAAGAAAATAGTATTTTAAGTGACTTTT
Source organism: Acanthosepion esculentum (assembly GCA_964036315.1). Taxonomy (NCBI): domain Eukaryota; kingdom Metazoa; phylum Mollusca; class Cephalopoda; order Sepiida; family Sepiidae; genus Acanthosepion; species Acanthosepion esculentum. The sequence goes on from OZ038507.1 coordinate 47,603,896, forward strand.
TGAAGACAGAGGATAAACATCCTATTGCATACCTATTAATAACTTTAGAATATATTATTATCGACCTGGGTTTAGATCTTTGCTTCCTAAAGTGAAGCACACACACCACATAAGGGCAATTTGATTTTGATTTTTAAGAGGGTAATTCAAGAATGAGTTATTAACCCTGAATTTTTTTCTTGTGAGTCTGTGTGAGTATGAGTGTGTGTGTGTGCATGTGTGTGAGTCAGTACATATGGTGCGTATACAGTATGCATACATAAATATACATGTATGTACATGTGTAATTATGTATATACTGTATATAATATATATATTTATATTAGTAACAATATTTTTTTATAAATATATGATAATAATATTGCATATATGTAGTCTCAAGCTCTTAAAGACAGTTATATTAATGGCCTTTTAGGCTTTCTGTATGTGAATAGGTGTTCATGTTTTGAATAATAAGAATTATATGTCATGGAGTAAGTGCATCAAGATTTTACAGATACTCAGGTGAGGCATGGCCAAAAAAAATTGGGAAGCAGTTAGTAAAGAAATAGTGAGTCCATCAGAAACTTTGGCATATCTGAATAATATTCTCTTTCAGTAAATATTTAATTTAATTTTTGTGAAATCTGTATGCCTCAGTGAAACATATCATTTAATCATTGTTAAACAGCCCACATTAAATAAAATATCATTCACCACAGGGGAAGGTACCCTAAAGTGCATATGATATAATTAATGTGTGCACATATTTTATTATAATAATAAAATTAAAAAAATAGAAATAAAAAACTTTAAATTAATAAATAAATCACAATCTTTTTGTGCAGCCTTGTTACTAATAGTTGTTAGACATGACACCATGCTAGACCATTTCAAATATCCAGCTTCCCAAAGAAGACCAGGATGCAGACAAATGAAGTCTAATTACCACACAGACACTACATCAGACTTCAAAATGACTGTGAAAATCGAAAGTACTTGAACAAGAATAACAAAATATAAACTTTGGACAGTTTATCCACAATTTTGACCTCAATACCTTAATTGAAAGTTTGAAAAATACTATAAAAAATAAAACAAACAGACCTTGTCAGTTCTTTTTAATCAAACTTGTTTGGATGAATACTTATTGCCTATATATATACATACATACATATATGAAATAACAATATACAAATTTTTATATATCAAGAACAATATTGTATGAGAAAATGGAAAAAATTTTTCGTTTAGGACTTCATTGGACTAAATTTGTTATGTTGGTGCAACTACATATCTGCATGAATGAGGGGTGCTGAGAATATATTGTCCTACCAACTAACTCTATCACAACTACAATTGAAAAGAACTTATCTAAACTCAACATAAAATTTGCTACTACTAAATCTAAAACAATAAAAGACTTAGTCAATACTAAAAAAACAACAGGCTAAGGCTTGAAGGAGGAAGTTACTCTATCATCAGTAATAATTGTCACAAAAAATGCATAGGAGAAACCTCAAGGAATCTAGATAAAAGATTATATGAACACAAAAAGGACATTTTACAAAACAATACACCATAACAAGACTGACCATAATTTTAACATAAAAAATGCTACCCTGATCAAAGGAGAAAACAATTCACTACAACGTAGATGTGTAGAGAGTGCCTTGATTCCAAGGTCATCTATAGTAAATTTATACCTGGGCTCTTACAACATTTCACCATTCCTGGCAGATCCACTATTATCACAGTGTAGGATACCTACTAACAAAAGTGATGGAAAGAAGAAAAAAACTTTAAATGAATTCGGTTAGATATAAAAAAAAAAAATTTCTAAAATCCCCAGCATCCCTCGTTCATGCACATGTGTAGTCGTATCAATTTAGTCCTATGAAATCCTGAAAAACAAAATGCATCCCAAGTAAACTTTTTCCACTTTGTCATAGATTTTCCCCAATATTGTTCTTGGAAAATATATATTGTTATCTTATATATATATATATATATTATCTTATATATATATATATATATATATTATCTTATATATATATATATATATATATATATTATCTTATATATATATATATATATATATATATTATCTTATATATATATATATATATATATATATATATATATATATAATTTATATGTTTAACTAGTTATGACTAAATATTTTTCAAAATTGGCCCTAAAAGCAATTGATAATGAAAAGAGCTGATATCATAAATATATAATAAATAAAATGCATAGAATAAAATAAAGTAAAATAAAAATATATAAGTAAAATAAGAAGTAGTGGTAATCACATATATATATATATATATATATATATATATATATATATATTTCTTCAGTTAAAAGTATTAAAAATGTTGGATGAAAAATAAATCCATTAATAACTAACAAGAATTTTGCAAATATGTCTGCATATATGTGTGTGTGTGTGTGTGTGTGTATATATATATATATATATATTACATACACAAAGAAAAATGAATCTGATTATGCATAAAAATGATAAATGTATCCGTTTATGTCTGTGTATGTGTGTGTTTAAAAAAAAAACTATATTTTCTCTTCAAGGAAAACAATAACTTGAATTAACAAAAATAATATACGAATAAAATTAATTACTTATCTTCAAAAAAATCCTTTTTAAACTCGAGTAGAATAAACAAAAAAAAATACCTTACGCAGCTAAAAATTATATTCACTAAATATCAACTTTTTAGTTTTTCTTTCATTAGAAAAAAAAAACGTAAAGTCTTTACAGAGTTAACGGCCTTGGTGAGTCATCGCTTGGCATTGTGGGACCCGGTTGGTGCCAGGGGTGTGTGCTTCCGGTTGACGCTTTTCTTAGCTAAAGTGGATGGTAATTCGATGGTTTTAAATCACTAAATCATCTGCAATGGACAATCAAGGTCGTAAAGTGGTAGTGTGTGATAATGGGACCGGGGTAAGTAAACAAAGTTATTTATCTCTTCATTTTTCCTCTCTGATCGTCCCTACAGTGGTGGTGCCGACACCGAAAAAACCCCGGAAGAAATCGACGGTGGTTTGAGAGATGTCATTTGGCTTTTAGTACAGTCAGGGTGTTGGCTGGTTTCTTTTTCCGTGAAATAAATTAAAGATTCATTTATTATCTCTTAAAAATTCTTGAGAGTATTCATATTGGGACCTTCTTGTTCTTTTAGTTTTAGATTTCATGGAGTCTTAATTTTACTTAAGTCGAAGAACTCGTATCCATCCGGCTCAGGTTGTTAATCTAATGTTTATGTCTTTTACCAAACCAACACCACTCCTTTTATTACCTTATCTCATGTCGCTTTTTGAACTTAATTATGAAATACTGGACAGCATTTATAGTATGCCAATGATATAAATCTCTTGCAAGGCGTTTTAAACATTTCACATTTTTACGCAAAACCACGCACACACAAAACAGGAGTTTTCATGAAAAATGAAGAATACATTTATTGTGACCACTTCATAGGGAAATTCATAATTAGAGTAGCCTAGGAGATGCTTGATCACGTGCTCATTTTGTGGAAAAATTACTTTTTAAAAACCAAACAATAAAAATCACCATATCCGATCGTTTTTCAAACATTTTTTTGTGTAAACTGAATCATTTTCACTTAAAAAAAAATGTTTTCTATTACCAAACACAAGTATTGAATAAGAAGAGTAATAATACTCATTTGAAACTCGCGTTTTTGTTTTGTTTTCTTAAGAAAGGGTAAAAGAAAAATAGATATCTGATTGAACTGTGAGACTTTATTTATTTGCCTGAGGTGTGAGTAAACGAGTATGTTTAACAGAGATTGTCACTTCCTATCTATTATTATTATTATTATTATTATTCAGCGTTGGAGTGATCTTACGATGTATCGCATTGTAAATAGCAGCGAGTCTCAAAATAAAAAAAAATTAAAAGTTCATCATAAAAATAATAAATTCACAAACAAGTTTTAAGAGCAGAAATCAACTCTTAAAAATTACAAAGAAAAATTTCAGTCTGTCGCTTGAATACAGCCTGTTTTACGATAAGATCACGTGATTACGCACCTTTTTACGACGTTGAGAACTGCAAAGTTTCTTTTAATTAACAGATGTTAGTTACAGTTACCATAATTTCTTTTCTTCTGCGTAACTAATAGTTTTGAAGTTTTTTGTTTTTATTTTTTTTAAATATTTTTTTGTTACCTCGGAAAAAAATACTCGCACACATACTAAAAAAAATGTTTGCTAGACTTTTTTTTTAATAAGTTATCGACAAAATATGAGACTGGAAACGGTTACCAAAACTTCCCACGCATATTTTCTTCATAATGTGGCAAATATTTTTTTGTCAATTAAATATTAATTAAAAGTGACCCCCCCCCACTCTTTCGATTTTTCCTTTTGAATTTTTTTTAATAATTAAAAAAATGTCTATTTCACTGCCTACTATACATCTGTTGTGAAAACCTTGTGCTCTTAGTGTTGTCAATAGCGCATACAAAGTTAATTTATAAATTAGTTTTTTTTTGCATAATGCATAATTTAGTTACACACTTGAAAGAAATTTAATTGCATAATACATACAAGATTTCCACGTTTCTAACTTAGTTTCTTGTAGAAATAAAAATAATAAAAAAATTGTATTGATTGACCCTTTCAGTCTCAACAGGACTAAATAATTTGTTTTTAAATAACGCTAGTTACTGTTAAAAATAGTTTATCCTGCAATCAGTTAAATCTTTAATCATTTTATCTTGAGAACAATAACTTCGAATTTCATATTCATTTTTATTAATTAATTGTCTTCGTCACTTTTTTGTTTTAAAATTTAACAATATGTTTTTGCTTCGAAACCGTTCTTCAGCAATTTTGTAAAATTTACAATTTGTAAATAAAACAACTTTTACTTTACTCTTTTTACATATTGTTCTTAAGATTATTTTTATTATTTGCCATTTATTTTTAATTTGTAATTTATTGAAAATCTTCATTATTTGAAATTTAAAAATAAAATAATGTATTTTCTTACATACATACTTATGATACTACTTTTTTGCACAATTTTTATTTTCAAAAAATAATCCGCAATTGAATAAAGAAACCCAGTTTTATGCTGTTGTATTGTTTTTATTCATTTTTAACCAAGTGTATTTTTTTCATTTCTAAAAATACATTTACATCTCCTACTTTACTATTTAAGAAGACTAAGTAGATCGATAGATTTTTTTATCCATATTATTAACGAAAAACAAAAATCTAAGCTAGATAACATTTCAATAGTTATCCGCCTTGACTTAACTAACAATAGTTTAATTTACACATTTTATTCAAAACAAAAACTGTTTAAAAACACTCTTGTTTCAAAATATGAGTTTTATACTTGTTTCTTTAAATTTACTCCTAAACACAAATGACCGTTTTAAATTAGTTACTTTTTAAAAAAATTTTTTACACAATACAGAAAAAAGAAAACTACACAAATTCAAACTGGCGAGTGGTTACCACTTTGAAATTGTGTGTAGAGTGTAATTTTGTATGCAGGGCAAACGTTGACAATAATTTGAAGATAACATTTACTAAAAATCCAATTATTCTTTTTTTTTTTTTTTTGTCTTTTTTATAACAGTTTATTTCAAAATATATTCTCTTCAGAATTACTTCACTTTTTATAATTTTTTAATGCTCAAATCTTTTTAGCTTAAGGGGTGTGTCTCAGTGGAGCCCTATGTAAATCCACCACTTCACCCGATGTTTTTAAACTTTAAAAAAAGTTGAATTGTCATTTCAAAGATGTTTTTGTAGAGTGATTTTATGTTTTCAAAGTTTTATAGAAATAAAACTAAAACAAAATGGGATTCCGGAGGTTTGCTTTAAAAGTGAAAATAGTTTCAACAATCAAAAAGTAAAATCTAAATTGTGCTTTTCAACAAACACTGAACTTATCTTGTTAGTCATTGTACCTGGCCAGGTAACCAAAAAAAAAAAAAAAGTTTACGATTCCTTTCTTCAATCTTCAAACTATTAATTAATAGCTTGAATAATGTAAGGATACGTCTTCTTAATGAATTTTATTTTATTTAGGATTGTTCCCTTCGTATTGATTTGTTCCGCTAGAAAACAAGTTTAAGACTTTTTGAGTTACAAGTCAAGTATCAAAACTTTTTTTTTTTACTGTATGTTTATTTTGCTCATTCGTATCTCATGGTTCTTTAAATTATGACTTTTTTTAACCAGTTGTAAACGTTAACCTGAGTGAAAACCTTTAATTTACACAGTTCACTTACAGTTTACAATTATTATTAAACCAACTTGAATACCACTGTGGTGGTGTCCTGTAGCGGAATTAAGTTTTTTGAGCATAAAATGAGTCGGTTACTTTTACTAATCTTACCTGGACAGACTTGTTTTTATGGGGGTTGTTTTTTTTTTATGTATATTTTTATTTCTAGTAAATTTATTTTTGTTTGTTTGAAGTTGTGGGCCAATATTTTGTCACAAGAAGCTTATCGGTTTTTAATTTTCTTTTTTATTAACCTTCCGTAATGAATAATTTTGCCATAAGCTAAAACTAGTCTTTTACTATCTGAATTCAATTCACTCTTGCAGTTAAACACTAAAAACAAAATAATTGTTGTTTTCACCAAGTAGTAAGTCCTATGGAGAAATTCTTTTAGGGTTAGTAAGCAATGAATCATATTGGTAGCGTTTAAAAAGTGAAATCTGTTTTTAGTTGACATATTAAAAAGTAAGAACAATTGAAAATTACTTTTCACGTGTTGCAAAAATTTTTTTTCTTAAATAGGGCTACTAAATGTAATTAGTCTCCACTTTTTTAATGTTAGAAAAGTGGATTGATAACTTAACTATAATGGCGTTGGCAATTTAGTCATCATAGTCACAACTAATAAATAAACTTCCAGTAATTATGGCATTTAAAAAGAAAAACTAATTTGTATTTTTACAACAAAAAGGGTGTTGACTGAAAGTTGCTTTTTTTGTGGATGTATTTATTTTATCTTCTAAAAGATAAATAGTCTTGAAATGCTCCACAGAAACTGGCAGTTCATGTCATTTACTCACAGTATAGAAGAAAAGAAATTTAGTATTTTTAGGCTGTTAGGTGGATCTTTTTGATCTGTATCTGATTAGCTTATTTTTTTAAATTAAGTACCGCCACAGAAACGCAATACCTAAGGTTTAAAATTTAAAAAAATGAAAAATCTTTCTTGAGCTTATTTTATTTTTAATTTAAAGCTAAATTAATATTTCCACTAAGCAAACAAAATACTTTGATGTATTTCAACAAAAAAAAAAAAAACTAATTTAAATTGAATGGAAGGTGTCTTTGTTTTGAACTCGCTAAACATCGCTGATTTTTAGCCGTCTGTCATGTAATTTTCTTTAAAAAAATCTTTCAAAAATAAAATAGACTTTTTTGAAACTTTACTTTTAAGGAATATTAGCTGATTTAAACAAAGTTTAATTAAATCTGATTTGAAACAAATATTACTTTTAGTTTAAAATATCGCAGAAATGCATTTTTTTTAACATGGAGATAAATATTTAATGTGTTGACAGCTTGACTGACAGACGGAAGTTTATCTAAAAAAATTTTCTAGTTTATATATCTGTAAAAATTACTTGAGGAATATAACGTGAGCGACTTTTTTATTTAATTTTTAACTAACCAATAATCTTAAAAATTTAAAAGATATTTTCCGAAATAGTTTTATTGAATTTTTACCAAGATATCTGAAAGTTTTATTAATTTGACACCTATTTAATTTTTGCAAAAATTTTCAAACGTTTTTCACCATTATAATAATAATAAAAAAAGAAAAGGCTAAAATTTCCTATACTATATCAAAATTTCAAATACACTAAAAAGGAGATATATATATTGCTCAAAACTTCCTTTGATCTCCCCTATTAAAAAAGAATTTGATGATAAAACTGTTTTTTATTAAGTTAGGCACATTTTTTTTTAACAAATCTGTGGAGATACCTCTAAATGTAATTGCTTGACATAGATTTATATAGAAGAGTTGGTATTTTTGTGTTGACTGATCACAACCTGTTGCAAAGTTTTGTATTTATATTTATCAGCTTTCGAGTACATACGCATTTGAATTTTTTTTTTTTTTTTTACAATCTTGAATCATAACTTTGGTCTAAAGATAAGTCAGTTCTGCTCTTTTTTTTTTTTTTTCCTTTTGTTAATATTTTACAGAAATAATTTGCAATTTCTGTAAAATTTCTAAGTTCTGGAAAGTGGAAACTAAGTATAAATATAGTTGTTTTATGATTATCTATGTATCAAAAGAAAAGAGATATTTCAGCTTTATATTTGCATATGTGAGGTGCTGAAAAGTTCCCAGCCTGACTGAGAAGCCTTTTAACAGGGCAATCCTGAAAATGTAGAATAATTGTAAATTTGTCTAAAATAATAGATGAGGCAGAATTAACAGCTTGCCAACTGCTGGTTATTTGAGATAATTCAATAAATTTGCTTTATTTACTTTTCAATGTTTTGTTTGCTGATATTCTTGAAAATCATTTTACCTTTTATATATATATATAAAGTATCACAACAATAGCTTGTAATTGCCAACTACTATTTGAATGCTAACCTGCTATATTGAAGGTTTCTTTCCATCTCATCTGTTCAAATTTGGATGCTATAGATTTTTTTCATTGGATTTATGATTTTAAAAAAATATAATTTTCTACTCTTTTGATGTTCGCATCATGAAGTTTTGATTTGTAAAATTTCAAACTTTTTTTTAAGTATATGGAACTATTTTTGATAATTTTCACTCTTTAAATAAAAACCATAGTCCTTTTATGTACATATGGTCATGTCTTTTATTGAGGGTTAAATTGCTGGCTTTATTATGGTTGTAATCACTAGTGGTATTCATTGGAAAGCTCAGAAGACAACATTAGAGTAGGATGCTATCTGTGCTCTCCTCTGTTCCTCTTCTTTTTGTGCCGAATTCACGCCCACACTCACTCAAATGATACTCTGTTGATTCTCCAATGTTTTTTCCTGTTTTATGCTTGAGATCTTCCACAGAGGATTGGTTTTGTTTGACCTACTGGTGTGTTAGCAGAGTACTCCTCTGTCTCCTCTTCCTCCCACATTCTAGCAGGTCTGCTGCATATGAGACTAGACAAAATGAGATGATGAGATGATAATTTTGTTTCCACTTTCTCTTTACTTTCAATTATCTACTTTACCTACATAACTATAATACCAAACTATTCATACCACATCCTTGGCCTGATTATTAAACTTTTTTCTTCTAAATCTTTCTCTTGTAAAGTGTTTCATTGTTATGTTGTGTATTGTGTTATTCATATTAAATGCAATTCTGCTGCAGCCATTTTGAAATAGGATTCAGCATGATTACAGAGTAGAGCATTTTGGTTTTACAGAATGTGATCTATTCTAAGGTAATTTCTGATTAATGCCACTTCCCGGTACTATTGGCTGAAAATAGAAGAGATAATTCTGCAACAGGATACTGTGAGATAAGCTGTTGTGATGTCTAACAAAATATAAACATCAGCTGTTTATTTTGATAACAAGCCTTAAAGGCAAAATTTTCAGAATGTGTTCAGAGTTTCTTATATATAGAGTTCAAATTCAAAATTGATTTTAAACTAGTCTTCCATATTTGTGTGTTAGTGTACATAAACCAAATTCATAAAACATAAACAAAAAACTTTACTACATTACTGATGTGATAATTTTGATATCTTTTGTATTAATTCAATGAAATCAAGCTTATGCTTTTATTAATTTTTATTTTAGCAAGTAATTATTTTCCAGTTGCCTTACATTCATTAGAATGAACGTATCTCTTGCATTTATAAAACCTATCCCTTCATAGTAAATAAACAAAACTATAGTGTAGTTATCTCTTAATACCCAAGGGCCAATAACTCATGAAAATGAAAAGAAGCCATTATCTCTTATTGACTTGTTTTCATGTCAAATATACATTCTGTGGGACTAACAGATATTGCTCTCTAGATTTCACTCTAGTAATAGTTTTACATCCTGTTGATGTTGAAACAAAAAGAAAATTTTAACTGACCTAATTTTGTTACACTTAGGCCTTTTAAAATCTTATTCTCCGATTTTTAAAATAAAAATTGATTCCCATTTGAATTTTACTATGTAAGAATGGATCAAATAACTAACAGACCAAAATTAGAATTAACACAAAATAACTTTAAAGATCTTTCTAGAGCTAGTATATTTTCTACATGATTTGATGACTTACAAAGAAGTACTGCAAGTATTCAACATTTAAGCAATTCTTAGTATCCTGTTAAATTTATTCTCAATGTGAATTTTTAATTGAACTATTATAATTTAGTAGTTTTTTCTTTTTTTTTTTTTCTTTTTTTTTTTTAATTATTTAAAAAATTCTTGAAATTTATTTATTATTTTTACAGACATTTTTTATAGAAATTACTCAGGATGCAAAAATATTCAAATTTTCTATTGTGGAAAGAAAACTATATTTAAGTAAAATACAGGAAATTTGAAAACCTTCAAGTAATCAATATTTGTCTTGCAAAGAACTGTACTTTCTTTTAATTTCAATATTTACTTTCATCATTTAAAAACATTGAAGCTCTGAGTTAGGAGTCTGCAGTTTATAAGCATTTATAAGCATTTATCTACTTAAACCATTAAAAATGTTTTTAAAAATGGTTTAATTTCTTTTTACTCCTTTTACTACTTAATTGTTGTTTGGCTCTCCCTGCTTCTAATTTTGTGTTGATTACTGCATGAATATAGTGGGGTTCTTCAAAAATCATACACTTTAGTATCCTTTGAAAAACTTGGAGAAACTATAATAGGTTAACCGTTTTAGAATGAGTGAAAATCAAGTATTGCAAAGCAACAGTTAACACTTTCTAATGGGATATGTGAATGTATGCACATTTGAAGTTTTACCTTTTTATTTTCATGCAGTCTACCCTTTAGACTGTAAATTAAATATCACTTTATTACAGAGTGAATATATTCAAGAAATCTGTTATACAGACTTTGTATTGCAATAGATAAAAATAGCTACAAGTGTAAACAAATATAAAAAGGTTGGAGGTTTTAATTGATAGTTAAAAACATGTTGCAAAATATTATCCAAGTGTATAACCTGACTTCACATGAATAGTTCAGTAATTAAGTGTGTATTTGTTTTTGTTTAAAGAATATTATTCTAGGAAACTTTATATGGAATAAGTTTGTGAAAGATGGAAATAATTCTAAAAAAATATTCTTGTAGATAATCAATGTTTGATTAACAACCAAGAAATGTGATTGATTTCCATGATTCCAGTCATCTGCAAATTTTTAGAAGTTTGTATAATTAAACATTAAAATATTCATATTGGTTATCTAGAAACCTTATTCCCTAACTTTCTAGTTATCTTTATAATTGGACAACATTATGAGGAAAGTTTATTTTTCTGTTCTAATGTTTCTTGCATTATAAAGTTATTCAGTTAGGTCCAATAAAAAAAAAAAAAAAAGGTTGGTACAAGGAATGTACTTTATCAGAAGAGATAATTATTGATTAACACATATGGAAATACATTCCATATGTATTAAAATGGATAGCTAATTTGTCACTGGACTTGTTAGTCTCTTGCTTCTCTGCTATTTACACTCTTCTTTTACCATTTTATGTAGTAAGGTCATCTTGTGCTTTATTTTAGTAAATAATTATTTACCAGTTGCCTTACATTAATTCTAATGAATATGTCTCTTGCATCTGTAAAATCTATCCCTTGTTAGTAAATAAATAAAAATATAGTGTACAAGGGAGTTATTGTAATTATTACTATTTTATGTAGTAAGGTCATCTTATTTTTTTCTTTAACTAGTACCATTTGATATTTCGATTAAATGTCAGAATAACTAAGCTATGGCATATGGATAATGCTAAATTCTCGGTTTAAATAAAAATTTAAAAATGGTAGTAAATAATTTTGGCCATCACCACTTTTGATACTATCAAAATATTTAAGCATATCCTGTTACAACATATTTGAATTTTGTAAGCAGAAAAAGAAAATTCTTTTTTCACTCACTCCTACTCTCTTAAAAGATGAGAGGATAAGAAAGTATGCAAGAAGTTTCTTAAATTTTATTTTTTTTATAAACAAGTGCAAACACAATCAGAAGATTGTAAATGGATTTGTTTTTTCATTCACCAGACAAAAATAGCTAACAGTAGTTGGCTTTAACTTTTAATGTCAAGATTGGTCAGGCACTTGAAAGAGCTAGATGCTGGATATTCACACTAAATTGGGATTTGTTTGGCAGACCCAACAAGATGGTAGAGGTTTTAGGTGGCTGTATTTGAGTAAACTTTGGTACTTTGGAGAGATTTGCATGAGAATTTAAGCTTTGTTTTTGAACATGACATTTATTAGAAGATTGAAGTGGTTCTTTATGATTTATTTAATTTGCTTTGAGAATTTTTGATCAGAAACAAGGAAGTCACAACAGATGAAGCAAAATTACTAGAAACAAGTGAAAACTTTGCTGAGGCATCTATGGTAAGAAATTAAGAGTAGGTAAAGCAATGTTTCAGGTTGCTCAGATCAGTTTGGTAACAGAATTTTTCCAGGAGTAGTTTTTGGTGAATAACCTGTTCATTCTTGAAGGACTTAAACAATATTAAGTTAACTATAGCTGAGATCTGTGTACATTAAAGAAATTCTGTTAAGTATGCAATGCACTAGGTTGACTGGTTTTATCTATTTTAAGCACAAAGCAATTAACATTTCTGCTGCACCAGGATGCCTTGAACATGCTAATATCATATAGGATATAATTACTGCATGCAAGACAGAGAAATGACAGTAATTTGCATGTGGTTCCTTATACCTAGTATATATAAAAAAAAAAACAATGATTTTTGTGTAGTTCCCGTGAAATGGCAAGCTGGCACGCTCTGAGTGTAGTTCACTTCTGAAGTGTTTATAGCAGTGACATCCTCTTGAAGTTGATATTGGTGTGCTTTTATGTTAAGGATGAAATTGATCCCCCAGTATATGCCAGAAATAACTATTGCTATCAGTAGTAATAAGTTTCTTCTTAAGAGTTTGTATAGATGACATTCCAATTGTTACTGACAATACTTGAGAAGAGGTGTGTTTTAGAAAATTCAATATCTTGAATAAAGCCCAAATTAAAATTACTGAAAGTAAGTTTGTGATGTGTGCAATAGGTGAAGATTATTTGGAAAAAAAGTTGGTGCATAGTCTGGGTTAGTGGTTTTTGTTATCATTGATAGATATTATTAGTAAATCAAAATTTGATTTGATGAAGATAAATGATTTTTACAGGACCAGATGTGGATGCATCAGTTTTGTAATAAGGAGGGTGTTGGAATCTTCATTTAGAATGCCTTGGGGTTCATGATTCTGTTTTGTAGGGCTGCATGGTGCTAAGATTGTATTACCAATTTACTGGTCAAGGAGGTTGACCAATTTGATGATATTAGTATTGGAAGATTGAGTGGTTTGCAAGATGAAACCAAATGTGAGGATTGCAAGAAAATGAAATGAAGGATGTCAGAGCAGCAAAGGACCTGTTCACTTGTGTGCACACACACACACAACCATTTGAAAATTTCTTAATTTTGAGACCTTTTTTTTTATATAAATATATAAAATATATTTTAGGGATATTTCTATTGTCATACTAGCAAAGTAATACCAGCTCTGATCTGAAACAGTGCTAATGGGTTTTGTGCCTGCTCCAATGATTTAGAGATTTACCTTAATTTTCATTTTAATAGTTTTATCCTGTGGTCCCTTAAGTTAACTATATTATTGAATTTTCACACAAGTATCTTGATTCTATTAGTGACAAGAGCTCTCCTTCATGCTCTTGTTAGTCAATTTTAGTAATTACATTTTTGGGAGTGGCTTCACTTCCATGCAAGGTTCAAATATCTATCTTGCTTTTCATTCTTTTTCAGTTTTACTGTTTGCTGGAAAGGTGAAAATCTACAGATTTCTTTTATATGATTAGATTTAGTTTCTTGGCTTGCATTGGGTGGCCCATTTGAATTGATTGTACAATTACAAGTGGCTTGTCATTGCTACTCAGGTGTCTAATTTTATATCCCTCCTCAGCTAATTTGCTCTATTCACTTATATGATTAATAATTTTATCTTTGTCTCTCCACAGGCAACATTTGCTATTTTTTCTCATATTTGATGTTTATTTTAATATTTATTCAAATTACTCTAAGTCACTCTCACAGTATTTATATTCAATTTCTTCATCTGATGAATCCACCAATAAATGCAGCACTTACTGAGCACTTATCTACTGCTGCTTTCATCTATTCAACAATTGGTCTGGTCACTCACTAGTTTCATGATTTTTATATTACACACACACACACACTGGGTGCTGCCAAATGCATTCACTTCAGGTAGGGTACTCCAAACTGGTCTACTGAGGTTTTCCCTTTACATATTGGTGATGCTATAAATTTGATCAAATAGGTTAAAGCAATAAATTTTTAAGGAAATTTATTTTCATTGAAATTTCTTTTTCTTTGTAGTGGATACATACTCTTGCAAAAAAGATTACTCTAGTTTTTGCACCTGTTTGGATGTATTCAAACTATGACTGGTTTGTATTTATATGGTTATGACTTCTCCATTTATTGCAAATGAGCAAAGTAATATAAATTTTTATGTAACAAAGAAAAAGTGTGTCTTTGTCATTTTGATTTTGAATCTACATTTATTTTATTATACTAGTACAGTTTTGTCTGGTAGTGTTCTGTGGCTATTTCTGATCAGCTATTTCATTAAAATTGTCCTGGGTATGACGCTAAACTACATCTGTCCTGGAAAAGACATTAAACTACATCCAACAGCAAGGCCTCAGATTGGAGGTTTGAGGAGGGTGGAACCACCTCTTAATTGCTGGTGTTCCCAGACTCACCCACAACCCCGGGGTGATAGCACTTGTTAGGGCCCCAGCTATGGACTAATATATGCCCCCCCCCCCAACAGTAGTTAAATGATGTGGAGGTGTAAAAATAGGTATTAATACCAGGAATACATTTTTGAGGGGAAAATGATTACCCGAAATACATTTAAAAAAAAAAAAAAAAAAAAAATTGCCAGCAATAGATTGTTGACTGAAGATTTATTACATAAAGAGACATTTTTGTAAGGAAAAATTATCTGCAATATGTTTTTGAAGGAAAATTATTACAAACAAAATATTACCAGCAATACATTTTTGGAAGAAATATTACCCCCAATAGATTTTGGAAGGGAAAAAATATTGCTAGCAATGCATTTTTGAAAAAAAAAAAAAAAAAAAATTCACCAGCAATAAAAATTTTGTTGGCATTAAATAATCCATTGAGGTTGATATGCTGTAAAACAAACCAAAACCAAACCAATTCATTAAAATAATTTTGTGATTATTAGTAACATTAATAGGGGATAATGGAAATACCACTTATTTGCATATCAGAAACATTATGCATTACATTTTACATGCTTTAATTTTTTTTCTTTTGTCCTTCTACAATTTCAATCACATTTAAATATGTGCACTAAATTTATGGATAGTATTGCAGCAAGTTTATTCATTTTAATACAAAGATTTAAAAGATTTTATTGAGATTTTTGTTAGCTATGAATAGTTTGAAATTTTTATAGTGTCTTTTTAGTCATCATATTTATTTTATTTAATTTATTTATTTAATGTTAACAACATTTAAAATGGCTTCATGTCTTGAAGATGAAGAAAAGGCAGCCTTAATGTACAATGAAAAATTTCAGATTTTTTTGTTGCTTTGATTTTTATAGTCGTTGCTTTAAGTTACATATGCATTGTTTTATGTAGATCTTGCACCCTTGTGCAAATTAATCGAAACAAAATGAATAATTACATTATTGTCTTTTTTTTTTTTTTTTTTTTTTTTTTTTTGCCAATGAAACATAACCCAGTGGACATGTTAGTACTTTATATGTCCATTTCACAGTCTTTCCTTGCAGATTGACCACAGATTCTTGATTGGATTTAAATCAGGAGAATTTCTAAGCCAGTCGATAGTATTTTGATTTGTTCACTGATAAAGCTTGCCAGTGTGTTTGTTCAGCAATACCATTCTCATACACTTCCTTGGAGTAACATCCATCGCAGGCAATGGCAGTAGAACAACTAATTGACAGTTGAGACAATAGTGTCTTGGCATGATGAAAATCTGATGCAATCACAGATGACATATTTTTCAAGGCCAAACAAATTTCATCATACACCCCGAAAATCGATTCATATTACTGCACACCACTACAAATGACCTAAACTGAGGAAAATTAGAAATTGATACACCCCATCACTCCAGTAACTGACCGTATGGTGAAAGAAAGGAAACTAAAGCGGTTGTTTCAATTATTTTGCACAAGGGTGTAGATCTGAACTTATTAAAAAACATTAATATTGTATAATATTATTATTATCTTGGGGATTTACAATTGTAGATCTTTTATTCATGGATTATTGTTGCAAATTTGTAACTTCATGAAACATTGGAATAAGATATATTTCTATATATTTTGGTAAATAAACCAATATAAGGAGATTCCCATAATGGTCTCAATTGATCTTATCCAGATGATGATGATATTAATAATATCCTACTCTATTAATTCTTATATTCTACCTTGTTCATAAATAATAGAATTATTATATATTGAGAATAATATTGCATAGATTGATTAAAAAGAAAAACATTTTCTTTTTTTATATAATTTTAAATAGTGAAACTCTTCCATGACTTTTTGTACAAAATAAATGTAAAATCTGTTTTTGCTAATTTAAGAATGTAATACTCCCTGACAAATATTTTTGGCCCATATTTTGAATTTCTTGTAGTAGCTGAATTTACTTGCAAGTAAATTTTATCTGCTGAAAATTTCCCATTTACCTCTTGATAAAATGTACAACTATGTACCAAAATTAGTAAGAGTAAATACATGTAAGATATTTAGTTGAAGACCCCAAAAGGTCAGCCTTGTTCAGGTTGGATAGTACAAATTTAAAGAATATAGAAATAACTTCTCAATGGCCACCCATTCAGTCAGTGGCAAAATGTACTTAAATGTACTCCATGTACATTTCTAGTTTAGTTTGCAGTAAATAAACTTATTACATTTTACAAAACCTATTTACATTTTGTAATTGGCTAGGGTTGTTTGAAGCAATACAGATAGATTTTTTTTTTTTTTCTGAATAAGTTCTTTAATCCAGCCTAGATTAATAACTTTGCTATTCTATATTTTCCAAATGGCCTTTACCAATTTTCCTTTTCTGGGTTAGATTTGAGTTGGAATTTAGGAACGAGAGAAATTGCATAAAACTATCTTTTGATGCATGAAGATTGTTTTCTTTTGATCAACAACATAAACCTTTGTTCTGTTTGCATAGTACTGAAGTCAGGACATTCCTTCGTTTACTTTAAATTCTAAGTGTCACATAGAAAATATCATGTAAATAATATTGCGCACATATCATTATAAGAGGTAACTGACGTTTATTATATATCCATCTTTCTCATTTTATACAAGAGAATTTTTAAAATTTGCCAAATGGAGTAATTCGTGTTCATTTTTAATGATTTATATTACATAAAGACTTTTGTTTGTCAAATACCAAATTGGAACATTAACATTTTGTATTTAATTTCCAAAATTATTTTTAAAAGTTTTGTGCAGTTGGTTGATCCTACAGTTTCAAAGTTTGTTTTTTTTTGTTTTTTTTTTCTATCAGCCAACCTACAATTTTTAAAGGCCATGAGTTTTAATTCCTATCCTGTCCAAATCAAGAAAGAAATTACTTTAAAAATATTTTTAACACATCATTCATTTTTTTCTTTGTATCATATGAAAAGCCAGTATAGAAAACTTTCCTTTATTTTAATTTTTCTTTTGTGATTCTGCTTCCCCAATTTTGGTTGGTAAGATGTAGCTAATAGCTTTCATTTCTAAAATGTTATAGGGATTAAAATATTATTTTATGAATCTTTTTTTGCTGCTGAAGTAGAGGAAGATTTTGTTTATCACTTACATGACTATCATATAAGAATCTATATACAATAAACCATAAGAGATTTGAGTATTTAAACACTGTTCAAGATGTTCATTATAATTGGCTACTGATATTGTTTATTATATACTCATCTATCCACAAAGTGCACACATTTAGAATATATGTGAAAAACAAATTTCAATTGGTACTTGCTTGCTAATTTACATGGTTTATCCTTTTTTTTTTTCTTAAGGAAACTCAATGCAATGGAGCACTTATTTAAAAATAATGCCTTGCCTTCTGAATTTTCTGCAGCCTAGATTGAAGTCATCTTGCAAAACTAAAATACTTTATACTATTCATTACAAGCAAAATAAAGGGAAAAAAATATACATACACTTGTGCATTTTTGTAAGAATATTAACTTTTGAAAACTGTTTAGTTTTAAAAGAATTTTTGTGTGGATTGTTTTAGAAACAATTGCAATTGTTGACATACAGAACTGACTAGGTTCAAGTACCAATAAAAGTTGACATCTTATCAGCCAAAATTGCAGACTTTCTGATATCTGTAAAAGTAAAACGTTGAGAAAAATCCTTCATTAATGATAATAATTATATATTATGATTAATATAATCACATTTATCTAAATCTGAGCATTTTTACAAGCCATCCTGGGTAAGACGATAAACTATGTCCAACAGCAAGGCCTCTGCTCAGGAGGTTTTGAGGAGCATGGAACCACCTCTTAATTGCTGGTGTTCCCAGGTCCACCCTGACCTGGGGTAGTAGCAAATAGTTAACCCCGTAACTGAGGTAAAAAGCATTATGAAAGTGTAAAAATAGGTTTTAATACCAGAAATAAATTTTTCAAGGTAGGCGGAAACTATTACCAGCAATATATTTAAAAAAAAATATTACCAGCAATACATTCTTAAAATAATATTGCTAGCTATAAGTTTTTGAGGAAAAAATATTACCAGGAAAAAAGTTGTTGGCATTAAATAACCCATTGGTGTTGATATGCTGTAAAACAAACCAAACCATTTTTACAAGATTTACTGCTATTGATTTTTTTTTTTTTTTTTTTTTTTCCTTAATGACTAAGCTGTTGAAAGGAAATCTTTTGCTATGAGATATGGTATAAACACATTACTGTTCAGTGTTAGCATAATAATGAAAATATTTTTAGTATAAAGAAATTTCTAAAGAATTTCCAAAAGTAAATTCAAAGAAATACAGTTTCAGTAAATGGCATTTTATTAAATTAAGACTTTTTTTGTTTGTATTTGTTCAGAACAAGTCTTACTTTATTCTTGTTGTATTGCAGTCTCAGCAATTGTTGATTGGTTATGGGTGAAATATTTCGTTTTGTCCCACTGGGATGAGTAAATTCCTCCAATTTAAGTCAAGCTAAGTTTGCTTACAAACACTTAGTGCCTTGTTTCCCATACATAGATTTCATGATGGCAGTTGGCAGTGAAAAAGATGACTGGAAAAGAACTACTTTATATCTCCCACTTTTTGAGTGAACTGATTTGTATCCCTTATCCTTCTGTCTTCTAACTTTATGATGTATGCAAGTTTTAACTTTCATGAAGTAAAAACACTATTTTTAGTATTTCTTAAATGTGCTTTTCTAATGAGATTCAGCAAATTAATATCCTTTTAAATGATATTTGACTCTAATAAGTGAATGGTGAGATTGGAAAGCATTCTAAATTCATATTTTAATGCTTTGTAAAATGTGTTCTGGATATACTTTGAAATTATTAATGTAAGTGATCAGAAAATGTTTTAAATGGAAAGCAAATTAGAAGCATGAGCATCTTCACAATAATGTTATATCAAACAATTGTTTTTTAAATTAAGCCTTATCTTTTTTTTTTTTTCATGCAAAAGATCCCAGTGCCAATTTGCAATTATGGGGGAAATCTTTAAGTTTACTTAGCTTTTTTTTTTTTTTTTTTTTTTTTTTTGCTTGTGAAATTAATCAACTGTCAGATGTCACTTAGAAAAAAATTCAGTGGCTAGGAAATTGAATTTCACGTGAACTTATAAAAACAAATATTAGTCAGTATGTAAACATTTGTCTTTCTCTTTTTGTTTGACCTTAGACAAAGGTAGTCACTGATGATGAAAAGTGGATTTATTAAGAGAATCCAAAATGAATATTGTCTAACTCAAGACAAATCAATCTCTGAATCTAAACAGAATCTGCTGGGAGTTTTCTCTGTATTTGGTGGGTTGTAAAGAGAAGCTTTTAGTATTAATTACTTAACCTCATACTTTTACAATGTAGCACAGCTGTGAATAATTGAATTGAGTGGTTTGTTGTTTTAAAATTAATTTTTATATTATATAATTGACTGTTAATAGAAATATGTGTTTGAGACCATTGAAAATGCTTGCATAAATATTAATGAAAATTTGGATTGAATGAAGACATTTCCAAATTTACTATTAAAAGAATCATATACTGTATCATCAAAAAAATCTAACCATAAACTGTTGAAATGTATAACGAGAATTTATTTGAACTGTTGCTCTTAATTCTGTATAACAGTTTGGCTTACATTTCCTTTCGATATAGTGTGTGTGGGAGGGCAACAGAAATATTTCCCACATAATGGTAAGAAATTAGCTAGATCAAGACACCATTGCCACTAATGTCTTTCCATTATGTGAGAGGTATTTCTGTCAAATACTATACACCAGAAAACTTGAAAATGACTTTTTAATTTCTAAATTATCATCTTTGACTTTTTTAAAGATTTGATGTCTTTTCTAGATAAGAATATTTTTAGATAACAAATTTCTTAGATTTCTTTAATAGAAAAACTAAAATAAAATTTCAATGTGAAGACACTCCACCTCCAAAATAAAAGTTGATCTCTCAAACTTTCATAAAGTAAGCAAAATACTCTGGTGTATTTCAAATAGAAATTATATTGATTAGAATCTCAACTTTTTGCTCACTTTCAGAAATCATTTAAATTCAGCCATTTTTGACACATTTATAAACAGAAGTTAATTCTCTGTATTAAAAAATCTTCCAATAATAAAATACACTTTTCTGAAACTTTATTTGAAGAATATTAGCTAATTTAAAGTATAGTTAATGTGATTTGAAAAAAAAAAATTTACTGTAAGTTTAAAATAACAGAGAAATGGATTTTAAAAATAAACAGTAGCATGATTAAGTGCTTGTCAACACCTCATAAATCATTTAACAAGTGATTTACAAGGTGTTGACAGTTTTATTGTTCTGTGGAGACCTTATCTATTAAAATATAATTTAAGAAAATGACTGGTTAATGTTTTTTATATCTTTTTTTTTTTTTTTTTTTTTTTTTTTTCTATAATTTTAAAAATGTTGGAAAATATTCTCTGTAATCTAATTTTAGTAATGTTGAATTTAATTTTACTATAGTCATCACTCTTATTTTCTGATTATGTTGTGTAAGATTGACCACACTTTCAAACAGGGGCACGTTAGATATACATAAAAAAATAAAAAATTAATTCTTTTCAAAATCTTGGTGCAAAACGACTTGCTTTTCAACTTTTGATTCATAAATATAGTTCTCACTTAATTACAATATCACCTAACTGGAAGGAAGTAATGCAAAATTTTAAACAATTTAAATTCTTATAATTAAAATTAAAAAAAAAATTTAAACAATTCTTGTAAAAATTCATTATTCATCAAAAAAAATTTTTTTCTGAAGAACTTAGTTGTCCTTAATAAATCTTATAAAGGCAATTAAAAGCTTTTCGAATTAAATAATGCCGTAGTTTTATTGAATTTTTTATTTTATGGTTTTGAGCAGGTTTTCGGCAAAGGAGCAGTAGTTTTAAAAAAAATTAGATGATTTATATTCTCTGGGGGACTCCCCAGAGAATATAAATCATCTAATTTTCTTTCCAAAACTTTTTATTAGTTAAAAGTAGGACTCTACTTCTAACTAATAAAAAGTTTCCGAAAGAAAATTTAATTTCATGAAATTAAGTGGCAGGTTAACATATTTAAAAAAAAAAAAAAGAAAAATTTAATTCATTTATGAATAAGTCCTGAAAGTTCCATCAAAATCTGACAATTTGATTTTTTGCAAAAATTTCCAAATCTGTGTTTTTCACTGGGAAAAAGCACAAAAACGCTAATCATAATTACTATGTCAACCGCTGATTTGTAAAAGAAAAAAAAAAAATTAACTAAAATTTCAAATGTGCTAGAAAAGATTAAAATTTTTTTATAATAATTTTAAAAAAAATACTGTTTTTTCCTCTTAATAATAACAAACATTTTGACGATAAAACTGTTTTAAGTTTGGGCCTTTTTTGCCATGATATGCAGTTTTTCAGTGAAAAGTACTTACTGTAGTTAACAAATATCCTGAAACAATATCTAAACCTCAGATACAAGGACAAGACAAATACTCACAAGTGTTAGACAATGTTTCTGTTTCAAATCATCTTTTGTATCAACTGACACTCTACCTTACTACTCTGCTCTTCTAAAAATGAATACCTTCTTAATTCTAGAATGGTCCTCATTTGGAGTTAATGAATCTGGCCATTTACTCTATAGCATTTATTGTTTATTTATCTTTATTTTCTATTTTTCTTGTCTTCACTCTTAAACATCTCAACAAAATTTTGTTAATTTGTTGCTCATCTCATTTTTACACAAGGAAATAAAAAAAGATTATTAGGCAATCATGAAAAGCACTTATTTTATATACACACTAAATTCAGCATGGAGTGATTATTGTAATGATCTCTCTCTCTCTCTCTCTCGTGGGAAGAGTTTGTGCCTTGTTCAGAGATTATTCCTTTTCTTTGTTGTATGTTTTTGGAGTGGCCACTATAATTCTGACTTTAGGATAGAATGGATATATATTTTTGATATTGTTTAAAACATTCGAAGTATAAGAGACAGTGAAATTTTATAATTTATTGGTCACTATCTGATCTTCTCATAATGAGACATTACATTGTTATGGTAACAAGAGATCTTATTAAATGCCAAAAATGAACTTCACTAGTAAATAGGGAAATCAAATTGTTAATATATTCTTTATCATTTATTTTATTTTCATGTTAGCTTTGATATTTTTAATTTTAATGAATTAAAAAAAAAACAAACCCCAAAATACTGAAATCTTAGTGGGAAAATAGTTAACTGTAAAAATAATGTTAAATTACTCATACAGAAAATATAACCAATGCAGTTGCAAAATTACTTAAATGTTTGTCTTTTTTTAGTAATGGCATACTAAGTTTCTTTGAAACTGTAATTAAATATTTTGACAGGCTAGAATAGAATTAAATTTTTCATGTGTTCCATGCATTTTAAGTAGCAACAGCTGCAGCTATCAATGAATGTACTATTGTTTGTTGCATTTTTATACACACACACACACACTGTGTTATACATAATACAGCAGCTCTGTATATGTAATTCCAATATACAGAATTGATATATTTCTCAAACATTAAGTTTTATTTTACATTGAAAAGTTAAATTTAGTGTGTATGAAATTTTATTGGTGGTGATTTTGTTTTGCCTCTGGATTGGATACAGTGGTGGTTGTAAATAAAAATAACATTGAATATTGATTCTTCTCAAAACCTGACAAATTTTGCAATACTTCCTTTAAGATAAAAAAATACTTCCTTTAAGATAAAAAAATGATTTCTCACCTTAAGTTGGGTGTATCTAATTAAAAAAAAAAAACCAATTTAAATGGTTTTTTTTTTTTCATTATTAACATTTGTTTTTTTTTGTTTTATAGTAGAAAATCTTGTTTACTGATCACTATAATTTGTGGCTTTCATTGAAGTGTTCTAACCATTTAAGCTATCACTGACATGTGCAACAATTTTACTGTTGATTTTGTAAATGCTTAAGTATTTATGAAGGTTAATCTCTTTTAATCTGTTACCTGGTATGGAAGCTACGTTCAAATGACCTTGATGTTAGATCACATTTTTTATCTGCTTCATTCTAAAAAGTGAAACTATATTGCAGTTTTTTGCTTACAGAATTATGAAGCACACATTACAAAATGTTTATATTAGTGGTCTGATCAATATCCTTTATGAGGAAGAGGCAAATTCCTGTGCACATGCATCTCGTAATTCAAGCCAGCAGCTTCTGTACTATACACGATACATAAACACAACAAACAATAGTATATTCATTGGTAGCTGCTGCTACTTGAAATGCATGCAAATGCTAGGTCTCAATTTCAAGATTCCAAATTGTACTGACATCTCGAAGTTCCCTCCTGTCTTCTTACCAATTCTTGCTTCTGCCCACATTATATTTTACTTTCTACTCTACCATTTTCCAACCATTACAAGGTGATTCTCCATCTTTCAGGCTCCTATTTTGCCAGATTGTCTTGTACTGATAAAAATTATACTCTTTCTTCAAAGTAAGGTTTGATTGTTCCTATTTCTAATCAGTGTTTTCTGCACTAACCATTTTAGGCAGCATCTAAATCAATTTTTTTCTAGCCTAATGTTAGGAAATATTTCCACTTTCTGAGAATTTTTGTCATTTTATTCAAGAAATAGTATTTGTAAATCAATTGGGCCCCATTTAATTTAGTTTTTGTCTTGTGTTTAGCATTGTTAAAACAGTAGATTGAGAAACCTGAAATGCCTTTTTGGGTGCTTTGATTGTGATCTTTAATATACTCCTCAGGAAAATGCTTATTTGAAACTAAAGCATTTCATAAAGCTTTTTTTTTTTCTCATGTATATTATGTATTTTTCCAGCACTTGAATCAAAACTGGTATAAGTTCACATTCCATTACTTAGTATTAGCCTTTAGTAATCCCCAAAACAAGTTATTTTGTATTTTCTTAATTTCAATCCTAATGTATATTCTTAGTTGTGCTTCAACAGCAACACCAGTTTTCTTTTAAAACTACAGAATAAAAGCAATTGTTTTTGTTGCCTGGTGTTGTGATATTAGCCCAACCTCTTCCCATGTTGTTCAAGTGCATAGAGAAGGAAATGTTGAGATGACTGTAATTTAACTCTCATTGATGACCTATTTAATTTTGACCGGTGAGTTTCCTCCATCTGAAGACCAGCAGATAACCAAATACTAACTGGCCATCCTGAGAGCAAGATCTTATTACTTGACCTAACAGACATTTTGAATTGAATTTAAACAGTCCTCTTTATTAGATTCACTCCATAAACTCTACTTTTGATATTAAATTGAAAAAATATTGAATATTTGATTATTTATTAAAACTTAACTCTTATAAAGGTTTGTAGATTCTAAAACCATATTTTTATCAAAGCCTTAGATATATGATTAAAAACTGAAAAAAAGAACTGTAGCTTTATAAAGACTGAGTAATAACTTTTCTATGATGTACTTACTATTTAACTATTGTTATTTAGCTCTTAGATTGAACATTTTGACTTAGTAACCTTTATAATAGCAATTTAAACATTTTCTTTTTAAATGCCTTTATCTCTTCATATTTCACTAAAATTACACTTTACCCCCCCCCCCACACACACACACTTTAGGAGGGTTTTTCACATGTCTTACAATAATCCTCAGGTCTGTACTAGTGATGGTTTAAGTTGAAGAGTGGTATGCAACACCACCTTTTAAACTTTGGTGTTTATGTGCCTTGATTCAGAAATTTAGACTATGGAAGCATGGTCTTGAGGTTCTAAATTTTCTGTTGATGCTTCATTATTGTAGGTAGATGAACAAGCTATGAAGGTCTGCTGCCCCTTTGAAGGATTTTTCTGTACTTGGATAGTGATGTAGCATACCTACAAATGATAATGGGTATGTTCCCATTCACATAAATACAGTAGTAAATACTTATGTTGGTCTGCAGTTGGAGATTCATTGTGGAATTTACTTGACTCACCTCTACTTCTATGTGCTGCTGGCAAATCTTATATGTGTTGTTTGTGTCCTAAGTATTATCGTTCATTACCAACCTTCGTTTGATTATTTTATTTAGTAACCTTCTCTAGATTACAACAGGTAGATTGAAGCTCAAGTTCTGGAATCTTCATATAAGATTAGTTATTTTATTTTCTCCCCATCATTACTATTAGCATTTCCATTATCATTAGCATTATTACTGTGTTTTGATAAAGGTGAAGGTCTTTTCTTTTTTTCTTTTCTCTTAGGCATTTAGATGGTAAATTTTAAGCAAGATTTTGGAAAGTTAGACACAAAATTTTATTAAATGGATTAGTGGTTATGCATATAACATGAATGATGATAGTAATAACGACTGTGTATGTTATGGCATGGACATCCTTACAACAAACAATTCAAGAGTATAAAAAAAAAAGTGTCCATTGCTTTGTAAAAATATATTACACTATCAAAGAGTGTATGCCAAAGCCATCTTTTTATATTTTGCATATCTGCTCTCAAAATATGTTCATATGGTGTAATTTATATGCTGCTCTCTCTCAATTAGTTGGTTATAATAGAAATATTGCAAATTGGTATCACAAACTATTTTAATTTTAAAATTCTTGAAATAATTTAGCTATTTTTGAAGTTTTAATTGAAAAGAAATTACTAAAATAATTGTAAAAAGAAATACTTTTACTTTTGCATACTTAAAGCATGTTTTACACAGTTTTAATGTCAATTTGTTATCATCCAAAATTAGGATTGTCATGATTGTCTCTAGAAAAAGAAATTAAATGCTGTAATTAAAAATCTTCCAAATTTAAATTTGTCATAAAAATATAAGATTTTATGAAAGTTAATTTAATGATTACTGAACTGGATTTCATAAAAATATTACTTTTTACTTAAAATATAAAGAAAAATATATAGTGAGGTATCTGTTATCTGTCAACTCACTTCAACGGTCAAAAGAGTATTTATCCTTAACTCCCCATATGTGACGTAAGCCTACTTTAATTTATATGCAGCTCATGGACAGTTGAATATGGATGACAAAGCAATGAAGAACTTGATATTACTCAGTAGCAAAAACATGTTCTCAACGTTAAAATCTCATACCTGGGTTGATTGATAAGAAACATCACCAACTTTGCATTGTCATTAATAATGGAAATAGACCATTTTGATAAAGTCCTGTTCAAAAATGCTTAGTTCCAGTTTGCTATGTAATGGCATTGATTAGTCATGAAATATCCAAGTTATGTGTCGAGCAGCTATCAATGATAGTTTTTTTGGTACTGAGAGGTTGCATGCCAATTGAAATTTACTGACCTTCAAACAATGGATCTGCAGAATAGTCTGAAAAGAGAACTTATTTTTGTGTCATGACAACACAAGACTCTGTTGACACACATTGAGAAGCATGAAATTCACATTTGTTGAATTTCATGCTTAAAAATACTGAAATTCTCAATTGTCTACAGCTCTGACTTTGTACCATAAGATTTCTGGATGTTCCCAAGATTGAGTGAGACATTGAGGTGAACATTTTGCATCCAATGTGAAAAGTTGCTGTGTACAACTGAATCAAAACCAGGAATTTTATGGATAGAAAACCTTTTATAAGGTTGGATACCTTCTCGATCAACTCTCATATGTTGGCCAATACTCTATATTAAGCACCTCTGCTAGGTCGCATGAAAAAAGGCCTCAAACTCAATAAAAACAAATTTTTGTCATCAAAATGTTTATTATTAAGAGGAAAAACCCAAGTATTTTTTGATTGATATATATATTTTTTTTTTCTAATTTTTCACTCCTTTCTAGCACGTTCGAAATTTTGGTTAAAAATTTTTTTTTTTTTTCATTTTACAACTGTAGTGAACTAGAGGAAAAAGGTTTGTTTTATTTTTTAAGGAGGGATTTTTTTTTTTTTTTATTAGTTAAAACAGGACTCTTTGGAGAAAGTAAATCACCAATTTTTTTTATAAAACATTTACCTGTTTCATCGGAAATCTGCTCTAAATTGTAAATAAAAAATGTAATAAAACTGACATTATTTAATTGAAAAAGCTTTTAATTGCTTTTGTAAATAAGTTATATTAAGGACATTATTGTCCGAAGAAATAAAACTTTTTTGATGAATGATGAATTTTTACAAGAATTTTTTCATTTTTAAAAAATTTTTAATTATAATAATAGTTCAAAAATCGTTTAAATTTCATCATTGCTTTTAAAAATGCAATTGGATAATATCTTTAAGTGAAAAGTAAACTTACGAATTGAAATTTGAAAAGCTCATAACAGTTGTTTGAACCCAAATATTTTAAAATTAATTTAAAAAATAATTTTAGTGAAATAAAAAACGTTCCTAATTTCTACCTATGGGAATCTATACATGACATAATCCTTAAAAAGGTTGTGTGATTTAAGTGTCGTCTGATGCACTGCAATCATTTCACTTTTAATTCAGTTCCGTTTCATCAGTAACATCTTTGCAAATCATCCCTTCAAAATATAAAAAAAAAAAAGAAAAAGTTTTACTTTTCTTAATTGCTATTTTGCTAAATATTTTTATTTTATGTATTTATTTTAGTTTTGGTCATACTTCAATTAATTTTTTGTTTAAGGTAGTAGAAACTAAATGCAAATTTCATAAAGCTTTTTAAAGACTTAACTAAAAGTAAATAAAATATTAAATAATTGCTGAAAATATGTTAATTTGTAAAAATTACTAGGTAGTTAAAAACTAAAAAAAAAAACTGTGTTCACTTAGTTTTGTCATTTGTGGTCATCCATAAGAGCTGTCATCACTTTAAGTGCTTCTAGATAAATCAATAAAGATCAAAGAAAGACAAACCTGTCATTAAAAAATGCTTGTATATCAGTTTTTTATGCTATAAGTAATATTTATTTCAAATCGGATTAATTTAACTTTAAATTTTCTAATTTTAATCAAGTTTTTTATGCTATAAGTAATATTTATTTCAAATCGGATTAATTTAACTTTAAATTTTCTAATTTTAATCAAATAACGGGTCACAAATCTATATTTAATTTTTAAAGAATTTAAAACCCTATAAATATGTTTGTTTACAAATTTCTTAAAAATTAAGAAAATGGCAATTTTTAAGAAAATTTTATTTGACATTCCAGTCTATATAATTTCTATCTGAAATACACCAGAATATTTTACTTACTTGAAATAATAAATTTAATCATTTAGCTTTCAATTAAAACTAGAATGAAATTTTCAAGAATGCTTTTTCATTTATAAATTTAATTTTAAAACTTAGGTATTGAAAATTCAGTGGAGGTGCTGAAACGTTTCTTCACCTAATCTAAAAAAAAAAATATTCTGATATTTGGTAATTTAATTATATTTTTAAAATTTTCTGCACCCCCATTGCAATCATTGATCTGAATGAAAGCTGGATTCTAATTTTTCTATTTGTTTCCTCAGATTAGATTTCTCTTTAATATGCAATTAAACTCCAAAATAATCCAACCCATGGAAAGGTATTTAATAATCAAAATTTTCACTTTTATACAAGCCAACCATCTACAATTCCAATTTTTGGCCTCCATAATAAAGAAGTCATAGCACAAATAAATCAAAACCCTGACAATATAGCACTATTCAATTACTCAAATATTTCAACCTGGATGACCACTAACCTGAAATTGATCTCACATTGAGAGAATTCAAAAACAATCAACACTTAAGTGAATACCAAAATAAATTTGGAGAATTAAGGGACAAAACCCATTGCTATAGAGCAGTTTATACAGATGGATCCAAAGTTTAAAATAAAATGGGAGCTGCTGCCATGGATGGTTGTAACAAAAGACAGCCTGATGATACTTCCAATTTTACAATGGAACTGAAACCCTTTTGATCTTATGACGGAGCTTGGTAGAGCAGCAGTTTATGATATTTATGGATTCTCTATCCTCTTTAGTTACCCCAAAAGAAAAAAACAACTTACAACCTTTACGTTGCAGACATGCTGGAGATTTATAACAACCTGGTGAAATTACAAAAATCCATTGTTTTACCATGGATACCAGACCATGTCAGCATGAAGAGTAATGAGAAAGTAGTAGATCATGTAACATGGAAATAAGTAATATAACAATTCCATATATAGATTTTACAAAAAAATTAATGACTATAAAAATCAAATGGCAAGCGATATAGGATATATTCCCAGAAAACAAACCTTATGAATACCAACCAAGTGTCAGACAGGAAAATGCAAAACTACTAAAAGGGTGAAGAGGGGAGACTGTTAACTAGAATTTGTATTGGACATACAAGACTAACTCATGTACAACTCATATGACTAACTAAGAGCTGAAGATGTACCTCCATACACCCATTACAATTATAGATTGATGGTTAAGTACATTCTGATGTCATAAATATAAAAACATTGTTAAAAGTTGTTGCCCCTGGCCAAATAATGTTTCTAAAAGAAGTAGGAATTTTTAAATTCCTTTAAAAATTGTTTATGTATGGGTATATAAGATGGACCAGTTTAAATGGTTCAAATTAACAGATTAAATAATCTATTTAAAATGAACTGTAGCTACCAAACTGAGCCCCTCCAACTATTGGAAAGAAGAAAAGTTATGTATTCACCTGGTTGATGTAAAATGACCTATCAGGGTTGACATGCTGTTAATTAAAACCAACCAACATAAGCCTAGAAAGGGAGAGTGAAGGAAGTTTTCAAATGATTTGCATATGGCTTGTTTACTCACTAAAGTCATTAAAACTGATTACTGGGTTATTTTGATTGCTAACCTAATTTGTGTGTGTGTGATATCAATTTTGATAATCTCAAAATTGTTACATTTGCTTTATAAAATGATCTCAAACTATTTTAATTCTATTTGGAAAAAAAAGCAGGCTAAAGCTCTTACTTTGTTCTGTAGCCTCCTCATTATTCTTAAGTTTTCAGCTAGTGGTTATTTTATGCTTGTCCACCTCATTGGAATGCAGACAAGAATATATCCTATCAAATCTTTTTCATTATAAAATATTTATGACAAGCACAGTTATTGACTTTATTATGGAATCCTCATTGACTTAAAAAGTACAATATCTATGTTTGCCGGCAGAAAAATTCTAAAAATTCTATATTTATTCATTTTTTTTTTTTTCTTTTTTTTTTTCAGTTTGTCAAGTGTGGCTATGCTGGTTCTAACTTTCCTTCCCATATTTTCCCATCACTGGTTGGCCGTCCTATCATTAGGGCAACTACTAAAGTGGGAAACATTGAAGTCAAAGTAAGTGTAATTTGTTTTCATTGTTACCTCCCCTCACTAAGAATGTTAGATTGAGAATAGTTCCACTTATGCTTGCAATAAAAATATCCTTTTCTTTATTTGAACTCTTTTTACATTCCTGTCATAATGCACTGACTGAAATGTCTTGAAAAAATATTTTTAGTATTGCTTTCTCTTTCAGGAGTCATCTTGTTTTAAATAGTTGGGAGAAATTATTTTTATCTGTATATTTTGAGGAAAAAATCCCCACACCACAATTTTAACTTCCAGAACTTCAGATTCTGTTTAATGATATTGTTCTGTGCATGTTGCATAATGAATAAAATTTTAGTTAACTCGGTCAATGTTTTTTTATCTAAAGAAACAAATGTATAAAATCTGTTAATTTGTATTTAGTCTTAAATCTATCAGAATTTTAAAACCCTTGATGCAACTTTCAACAGAATTAAGAGTTAAATGTTTTTCTCTTATGAAAAAATGTTCTATATTTTTCAATGCTAGAAAATTTTTAACCTAAAGATGGTATAAGGGTTAAGATTTAAGCATTTTAACACTTTTAACAAAGTGAATTTCAATAAAATTTGAAATTGAACTTCAAGCCAAAACTTGCTGCAGTTTTAAGAAGGCGTGTCATGTAGTGTATATTTCCTGTATTTGACAGATTGAACTGTGGATTGAGTCATTTAGTAAGTAATTTATTTTTAAATAACAAGCAACCCTAATAAGAGGGGGTAAAACTATTAATAATGATAATGGATTAATTTGTTTGAATATTTAATACATATTTCTTTTTTTCTTTTAATATGCAACTTTTTCTTATTTACATTTTTTTTTAATCACATCAGTTCTGTTCTTCCTGCATACTTAAAGAGGAAACATTCTGAAATAAATTAACTTTTTTTTTAGTTGTCATCATGCTGTATTTGTTGCTTCAACAGTAACCAGTGTTTAAATAAATCAACTCTATGGATACTCTTCTATAATTAGGATCCAGTAGTAACTAATTTATTAACAAAATTGTTAATGATTACACCTTTTCTTTTTTATTTCTTTTTTTTTAGTGTTCATTTTTATTGTAATTTAATTCCTTAGTGATTACATTGAATAAAGTTTTTCAGACAGAATTATTTTTGAAATGGCATAAAAGTGGCACCATTTTAAATTTAATACTTATTCCGAAATAGTATGATGGAATTATTTAAAATTCATTGTGTAACGTAGATTTGAATTGAAAACATAAAAATGTAGATGTGCAAGTTTTTGTTTATCCTAATATAATCAGTTTTTTTTTTCATTGTTACTCAGTTAATGCTAAAAGACAAACATTTGTCCTTTTTGTACAAAAGTAAAAATTTTAAAATATGAT
Source organism: Acanthosepion esculentum (assembly GCA_964036315.1). Classification (NCBI taxonomy): domain Eukaryota; kingdom Metazoa; phylum Mollusca; class Cephalopoda; order Sepiida; family Sepiidae; genus Acanthosepion; species Acanthosepion esculentum. The sequence continues at coordinate 47,636,570 of OZ038507.1, forward strand.
CCCTCTTCCTTCAGAAATGGAGAATGATTTTTTTATGAACTTTATATTCAAATGGTTTACATTAGCAAGCCCCCCCCCCCCCAAAAAAAACTGGTGTGAAGACTGACCATTTTCAGTTTGCTTAGGCTCAAAGCAAGCAGAAAATGGCCATAACATAATTTTCCTATTTTATTGGTGTTATTCTCTGTTTTGTGCTTCCCAACAACCCTGTCATTCTAAGTCAAAGCAAAGCCAAACATTTAAAATATTTTTGTTTTTCTTCTGTATATTTCTGTAGGACTTGATGGTGGGAGAAGAAGCCAGTGCTCTTCGCTCGATGTTGGAGGTAAAATATCCAATGGAGAATGGTATTGTACGTAATTGGGAAGACATGCTACATGTGTATGATTATACATTTGGCCGTGACAAAATGAACATTGACCCCCACAACAGCAAAATTTTGCTTACAGAACCACCCATGAATCCAATGAAAAATAGAGAGAAGATGGTGGAAGTGAGTTGAGCATTTTTTATTTTTGCATTCATTTTTCTTAATTTGAAAAATTAACAAAAGGCTTTGTTCAAAATATTAAAAATGCTAGTGTTGCTCTGAGCATTTTAAAATGACTGAGCCAATCTTGATATTTTTTCAATATAACTTTAAATAAGTTCAAATAGATCTATCTTAATTTCATTTTGTATATTAGATTCTTCTTGGGACAGTTGCTGGGTATTTATACATGATTATCAATATTCACAAAAAATACAAATTTATTACTTTTCTATATGTGAATATCTACAAATATATTTAGAGATTATGATTGTACTAAAATCAATTTCTGTCATATAGGAAGAAAACTAGTAACTACCGACACTGAGGTTCGAGTGTGACACTCGGGACTTATGAATATGTTTTCCACCTGGTGTATAAATAGCAGTGTCAGGCTACTGACTGCAGTGATTACTGAGTGGAACTATCCCGTCAAATTAGTGTGAATTATTGTGTCGATGATTTGGGTTTTGACTTAGGATTTACTGGATGTTAAGTCAAATCACATTACTAACAAGGTATTCACTGAAATGGTTAATTATCTTTGGTTGACTTTTACTTTTTTGGTCTTGTTAAGTATTTATTTACTTTTGTAATTAAATACAGTTTTATTTTGACATTGAAGTCTTGAGTTAAACTTAATTAACAGCTACTGTACATCGCAAAAATTTTCAGTGCTACATCTGAAAATATTTGTTCAATTAGGTTGTAAATAATAGTTTCAATTATCTTTGATTTTCTATTGCTGTTATGATTTCAGTTGTACCAGTAAAACAAATTGACCACTTGTTCCTCTATCAACTCATCTGTTTTAATTTGCTTTCATTAATATTTTCCAGCTTACCATTCAAAAGTAAATAATTATACTATTGTGTGTAGCATTTACTAATATGTATGCATTATGACTTTCAACAAATTCCTTATATAAAGTCATAATTGTGTTCTTTGAGAAATTGGAAAAAAAATTTTTTTTTTTTTATAAACAAAAGTATGATTCAATTGCACTTGACTGCCTAATAGATATTATTTATCTAATGTTTTTTCTTCTATTTTCAGGTAATGTTTGAAAAATACCAATTCCATGGTGTATACATTGCTATTCAAGCTGTTTTAACGTTATATGCACAAGGTATATAAATTAGACATTCAATACTATTTTGTTCATTTTTTTTAATATACTATTAAGTGACATGTTTACCTAATGTTACCATAAGTTCTGGTGAAAAATGTAAGATAATGTTTTGTCTGATCTCTTAACAGCATTAAGTTGTAACAATGAAATGCAAATACTTCACATTCAGTTTTTGTGAGATTTACATACAAGTATGTATTTTGTGGTTAGATATAAAATTATCAATGATCAAGATGTGTAAAATACTATAATGAATGATAGTCATTAAGTGTGGCCTTTTTAAAAGGCTTTATTAACTATGAATTAGCTATAAACAGTACAAGTATTTAAAAAACAAAAAAAAAAACTACCTTTTTTATTAGTAATGTACACTAAATCTTGATTTACATTTATATTTGATGAAAAAGTTTAACATGTTTTGGCAAACTGAAGGCTTTCCAGTTAAGTAAAAATTCAATAGACAACTTTTTATGCCAGAAAAAATTGTATTTGTTAAATAATGTAATTTCAAAATGATTTCCCTAAACTCAGAAGCTCATATTTCACAATTTTCAAAACCTTTTTTCTAAATCCTAACTTCAAATAATTCCTTACAAGTAGGTATCTCAAACTAAAATTTTATTTTCAATATATCTACAAACTAATACAGGCATAGAGGTCTTAACAAGACCAAAAAATGGTGCCAAATTTATCTTGGTAGCTCAATTAGCAACAAAGTTATGACTGTTCAAAGTTTATTAGTCTTCTGTCTTGTGCTTAATTGAACCAGAAGCCAATTTCAACAGTGTATAACTGAAGATGCCAGCTTCAGACTAATTAAAAATCATTATAAATATGTCATATAGGTAGGGTTAAAGTAAAGGAAATATAATACTAATGGAATCAATAATTATTAGATCAGACCTGCCTAAATATTGGGAAAATTTGCTTTTCTCCTTAATATAAATACCTTTTCTCATACATCTATCTAATTTTAGAAAATTGTGAAATTGCAATTTTTAACTTATCAAGCACAAATGTAAATGAAATGAATGACCACTAAAAGGAAAATTGGACACTTTTTACCCCCCCCCCTCCCCAAGACGCTAGTGCAAAATTTGAAGAACTAAGAATGTATCCAGTTTTTAATTTTTTTATTATATGAATTCTGTCTGGACATTTTTTTAATTTTATTTTTTAAAGAAAATGCATAAAAACAGCCAAAATGAAAGTGATTTGCGCATAAGTTTTAAAGCACAATTTTGAAATGCATGATTAAAGAAAATATAAAAAATATTTAAACTGCATAATATCCATCAATAAAGTTTGCTTTAAATGGAATTCACCTGGCAATGTTCATTCACTCAGCAATACAAATTTTGATGCATTGGACCCAATGGTTTTGCATGAAATAAGTGCAGTATACCCTCTTTAATTTGCATGTACCTTGAGTTGTATGGGTGCAGAGATATGAAACTGATTATTAAAGATGCTCTATAAGAAGGCATAGTTTTGATTTTGTTTTTTAGTGTTGAATTTTTATGGCATTTTATTCACTAAAGTTTGTGTGACCAACAACTTCAAGCTCACCAAATTAACGAGTGTTCTTTTTATCTTTTTTTTTTTTTTTTTTACCTCTCCTTTAAAATGGGACTATTTTGAAATTTGTTTTGTTGGGAGGCACAAATCTAAGCACAAATTTTTAAAAAGCCACTATGAAATCATCAGCTTTTAAAATGCCATAAAACAAGCAGCTGTCATTTAAATTTTCACCTAATTTAAGGAAACAGGTAATATAAAATGAATCATTACATCTTTATAAAGAGAAAAAATTAAATTTTTTACAATCTTATTAACAAAATATCATTGAGAATCAACGAGATGTCAGCAATTGATATTGAAGGAAATTTCACTTTTTTGACTTGATTCCGCATTGTAAATTAGGGCAGTTTGGGATCTCTATTACAAGACAACAAATTCTTTACGATGATTTCAATAGTGGAATCTCAAGTGACCCACATTTGTCTTAACCCATTTGACTCTCCTCGTTATAATAATCATACTAATTATTAACAGCACCAACAATAAAGGGTGCCTGATTCTTGTTTTTAACATTGCAAAGCCTTAATTATATATTTACTTTAATCCAACATCCTTTTTTTTTTTTTTTTTTTTTATGAATACACCTATATTCAGAAATGAATTCTTCAAATACAAAAGAAATAGAAAAGAAGTTTTATTTAACTTATTTTGTTTTATTCTTGCTTTTATTGCCAAGCTTATCACTTTTTCACTAGAAATCTATATTTTGGGAAAAAAGTTCTATCATGAAGTTTTTGGAATAGGGATCATGGAAAAGATTTAAATTTTTGATAGATTTTCTAAAAAAAAAAATTTTTTTTAAATGTAAATCAAAACAGATTTGAAAAACGTGTTATAACTTATCACTTAGTTGACCACACTTTCAAAGGAAAAATAAAAGTGTGCATTTCTCTAATAAAGTAATGATTGTTTTAATATTTCTACATGAATTAGAAGTGAATCAATTTATAAACATAAATAGCCAATTGTAAACTGTCCTCATTACATTTTCCTACTCTCTTTCTTCCAGTCCTATAAGAAGCTAATACATTATAGCTGTATTGTCCGTAATTACTATATTATATAGCTAAGACTTCAACTTAATCTATTGAATTGTTTTTTTAGTCATGAATACAAAAAATGGAGTTATAGTGAACATACTTTGAATTGTGTTAAAAGTGGCTTCTGAAGTTTTTTTGTTGGAAACTTCTCATTGAACAATGCTCCAGTCAAATAGACCAGTTGATATTGCTTGAATAATTAACAAAACACTGGAGATAGACAATATGTTGAAAATATCAGCATGGAAAGTAATTTGCATCAGTTTGGTTATGCTTATCACATGTGGTTTAAATGCAGGGGAAAAGATTTACTGGATTGTATTTCTGCATACAATTTGCTACTTAATCATAATGGAAATATTTCGTTATATATGCACCTAAATTATAAAAAGGATATGAAAGAATGCAAGTGCTTATGAAAAAGAAATTAACTACTATTAACTGTACCAGTCTTCATAAATGATTGGGAGCAATACGTGTTCAAATCAATCAGAATAATTAAAAGCAGCAATCAACAAAATTTATGTATCGGGATTATTTAAGAAAAAGGCATAGTATTCTCTTGGGACAATGCAAGACTGTTTCTTTTGTGACAAGACAAAACTTAGCTTTGCTGGGAAATTTTTGTTTTTACACATGTTCTATTTATCAGATATTGCATCTTTAGATTACCATTTATTCTGCTCTGTAGAAAATTCTCTTAAAATATTTTAATATCCTAGGAGACCGCAAAAGTGATTCATAAAAATTATTTGCTGAGAATAATGAAAATTTGCAGGACAAAATTATGAAGTGAAGTTGCTTGAATGATGACAGAAGAAAGTGGAAAAAATAGTAAATAATATTTTGAAAAATATTTTTTAATAAACCAAGAATTTTTTGCCCAGTAGATAAACAATATTACCACACACACACACACACACACACACACACAAGAACTAAAGCTATGAGTTTCACCCTCGACCTGATGGATCGTCAGACCAGGTTAATTCTGTTTTACATAGGTCATGGTACTGGCCTGAATTATTGAGTTTTTCCATATTTATGGCCAACACCACGTTCTATGCATGATTAAACCTGGCCTATATCTTTGTTACATTTTATACACTCTACTTTTTATTGACCAATTTTTATTACCAGCTTCACTACATCTTGGATCTTACTAACAACACTGTAAATAGCCAAAAAATGCATTTGGACCCACATTTATTCCCAGTCAAATAGCCTCTAGAATAATTTGAAGCACAACCATTAATGTCCACCAAAACAGCCATTAAAATAACACAATAGACTACCCACAATTCAATATATAATGCATCACTGACCTGTATATATAAATAGTTGAGCAAAAGCACAATGCACATGACCTGATACCGCACTTAACATGAAACACTGTCATTTCTGGGTGTTGATTTTAATGTCCACTTTTATATTAATATATGGTCTATCCCTGATACTGAGCACCATAAATACTAACCATAAATATAGCATGCCTATTTTTATTGTGTGTGTGTGTGTGTGTGTATTTTCAAGATCAATTTTTAAATTCATTAAGGTAAGGTACTTTGTAAATCATTGAGTTTCCTCCCTTGTTTTGAGGAACCTCTCTATTTTACTTGATGTAGAATTTGATCAAAAACATTTTAACAAAGTTTTATTAACATCAGTTTTACTCTCCTTGGATTATTCCATTTGTTATTTGATGTTGACTATTGATTAACATAAAACAAACATTTCACTAGAATGAAAAAAACACTGTACAACAATTCATTTCACTCAAGTTAGAACTTGGTCTGAAAACTTTTTACTTGCTACTTTACAATTCTGTCTATGGTCTAAGGATTATGTGGAGGAGGGATGACTGAAATATAGGGTGATTGTCAATTTTTTCTCAAAATAATAAAATTGTTTTATATATATATATATATATATATATATATATATATATATATATATATATAAAAATAAAATAAAATAAAATAAAGATCTCCCTTCTATTTGAATTATATTCGTAAATCATCCATTACATAATCTTATAAGAACATTCATGAAAATATAAAAATTTGAAATTAAAGTTCAGGTGACAAATGTTTATTAATGTATACTTCTATCATTTCAAAAGACAAAATATAACTTTTTTTCTTCTTTCTTCAAATCTTTGTACAGGTTTGCAAACTGGTGTTGTTGTTGATTCCGGTGATGGTGTCACTCACATCTGTCCTGTGTTTGAAGGGTTCTCACTTCCTCATCTCACACGACGTTTGGACATTGCTGGCAGAGATATCACTAAATATCTCATCAAAGTAAGACTTATCAATTGACCCTTATGTTAGTTATCTTGATTATTTTTAAGTAATTGAAAGAGTAAAGTAATATACATAAACCAATTATAAATCTCTTGTATTTGCTGAACAAAGTCTACAGCTTGACACAAATTCAAAACCTTGAGTCTGCAAGTAGAATTCAAATTTTAGTCACGCAACTGATAAGACTTTGTAAAAAGCACAAATCCAAGTTTCCCAAACTTCTTATTTGTAGTCTTAATTATGGTTTTGTCACTAGAATGTAACTATAGGCAATGGGAAAGAGAGAATAATGACTTTTCCTTAACCCCCAATTGTCATTCTACTGAAAGAGGTAACTGCTTACCACTTAGAGAAACAGGTATGGGATTCTTAATTCATAATGAATTTTATTTTAGTTTTTCACCTGTTCCTTTTGGTTGTTTCAGAATATTTCAAACATTAGTTTCCAATTTTCTGATGCTATGCATCTACAACATTGAACAGTCTTTTATTTTAAATAATTAGATTCTCTGTTGATATATTCTTTCAACATTTCAAATTCAAACTCTACCATTGGCACCAGGCTCAAGAATATCATGAATATTGTGAAACTTTTCAAATACATAGGTGGTATAGACTTTTAATGTTGACCAAAGAATTGTTATAAAAGCTCCTAAATTGTGTAGCTTTTATATCATTGTGAAAACTGACAGGTAGTGTTTTTTACTTTTTTTTAAAGGAAAGGTAATATGCTTATATGTACAAATAAAATTTTTTATTGTTAAAAAAAAAAGCTTACACAGTAGACAGCCATGATACTTCGTAAATAGAGCCAGCTGATAACAGAAATAGTTGCTCTTACTTTTTCTTGATCTGGTAGTGAGTAATAGATAGATTAATCATTTTTGTAGACAACTGATTTTTTTTTTTTTTTTTTTTTTTTTCAATCATTTGATGTCTCACAAGTTGTAAGGTGAACATAAAATGATTTTTATGTCTTTTGAGCCAGTCCAGTCATAAATTTGTGCTCCAAACATCAATCAATCAATCCTTTAATTCCACTAACAAAAAAAGCGCAATGGAGAGAAAAAAAAGATAAATATGTACATCTGAAAAGACTGAGATGTTAGACTTTTTCTTTTTTCTCAATTTCTTATAATCAAAAAATTAGAGACTCTCCTGAATTATTTTTGATGAATGTGCCACAAATTACACTAGTGTACACATTTCAGTATATTTTGAAGGTCAACCTTAGGAAATATTTTCAACTCTGAAAAACAATCCATGCACTATAATCGTGTATGTGTGTGTGCATGCATGTGTGTATAAGTTTGCAGTGGTTTTTAAAAAGAAAAAATTGTTATTCTGGGTTTCCAGTCTCTAGTTTTAACAAGGAGTTTTCTGGAGTTTTTGCACTTACCTAATAAATAAATAAAATATATATGTAAAATTATTTTTTCCAGCTTTTACTATTGAGAGGATATGCCTTTAATCATTCGGCTGACTTTGAAACTGTACGCATCATGAAAGAGAAACTGTGTTATGTGGCCTATGATGTGGAGCAGGAACAAAGATTGGCCCTTGAGACAACTGTACTTGTGGAGTCATACACAGTAAGTAGAAAAAACCTACTTTCTTTACTTGGAGAATGATTGTAGTGTAATTCCTTATATGTGAAATCATCTGCAACCAATTGTTTTGTATTTATTGCAAAGTAAATTCATCAATTATATGTATATTTGTCAAGGCTCACCAATTATTTTGTCTATATTATACAATGCCACTAAGTGGTGAGAACACACTTTGAAGTAGTCGATATTTGATTAACAAGTAACTATAGGTCATTTTGTTTGTATTTCAGTAATTATCTGCATCATCCTCTGAACAAAATGTTTCAAGTATGATGAGTATCATTGAACTCTATTTCATTAGTTAATCAAATATTGATTATTTATAAACATAGTTTGTCAGAAATACTAACAAGTATATCATAAAATTAAGTTTTTGCTGTTTTATAGATATTCTCCTATTAAGAATTTTTTTTATATGAAGTGGTAATAAAACTAATGTGCATTGAACCAATTTCTCAAACTGGCTATTAATTGAAATGGGACATATAAGACTGGATAAGCACATGTTAGTACAGGGTGCAGCAGAAATACTTCCCACATAATAGTAAAACAAGTGTGTCTTCATCTAACTAATGTCATATGTGGGAGTTATTTCTGCCACACACTGTATTTTTATTTTATTTTTATCAAATTTTCACTGTTTAATGTTTGAACTATCTGATTAATAGTCATCACTGCATTAACTGCATTATTCTCTCACACTCAATAGCCCTTTGCATCGTAGTAGATTCATTGCCTTGCGTAGGGTGAAATGATAAAAAAAAAAATATTAATAAAAATGTCTGGATTATAGAATATGAAAATTTAGATAGTTTTGTAGACAGTTTGACAAATTAACTAATAACTACCAAATTGGCTTGAAATACTAGTACCCAGTAAGAATTTGAACTCCCTACACCAACATCTGGGCTACAAGATCAACTTGCTAATTGTTAAGCTAAATGAACATTCAGCCTTGTTTGTTTGAATTATAAGTTCTATTTACTTCACTTATGCAAAAATATCCAATAATAAGTCTTACTAGGTTAATTTATCTCTAGTCATTTATATGCAAATAATCCATATACCATTTATATAATTTTATTCAATTTCCAGAAAATAACTTTATTTTTCTTCTGCCTAGCTTCCTGACGGCCGGATAATAAAAGTTGGTGGTGAAAGATTTGAAGCACCCGAAGCATTGTTCCAACCACATCTCATCAATATTGAGGGTGTTGGAGTGGCGGAGCTTTTATTCAATACAATTCAGGCAGCCGATATTGATACTCGATCAGAATTTTACAAACACATTGTCTTGTCCGGAGGTTCTACGATGTATCCAGGCCTTCCTAGTCGCTTGGAAAGGGAACTAAAACAGCTCTATCTGGAGAGAGTACTGAAGGGAGATACATCGAAACTTTCGGTGAGTTTCACTGAAATCTTAACATTTCTAAATTTCATATTCTGTGCAGTTACATGAAGGTGTTTTAACATTCCTGTTCTTAAGAGTCAACAAAAGACAGTCATATTTGTCTTACATGCTATGGCAAGATCAGATATATGGCCTCTGAGCAACTTGAATAAACATTTAGCATAAAACCCTTTCTGACCACAAAATGGGAGTCAAAATGTGTGAAAGAAAACAAATGAAAATATAATTTATGTGAAGTGCTTGCCTATTGATTTAGATTTCTTTTTTCATAAATTAAAATAAGAAATAGTAAAGAAAGGAAATAAGCTAATCAGAATGTGCCACTTCAAAACTTAGCAATTTATAATATAACATATGGTTGGTGACTAAACTGCCACTTGTGAGAGAGGTTGGTTGTTAGCAACTCTGTAGGATCAAAAATAAAACCTATTAAAGGGCAAAAGAACTCTTGACAAGTCAACAGCCATCTAACTAGAGGTGGTGTCTCAATAAAATAACTGGTGAAGGTAATGGGAAATCACTCCACTATCAATCCTTCAAAAATTCATGGCTCTAAACAATTATATTATTAAAGATAACAGCGTTAAGTCTATTGGAATTAACTCCTCACCTGGTAAATAGGAACATGTGGAACAGGCATCACCTGAACATCTTCCAACAACTGTTAGCAAAACTATAAAAAGCAATAGCATAAATGGGGTCAGGCTTCTTGGAATTGATCCCTCACCTGGTAAGGGAAGACAGGAGTGTCGGGTGTCATTGGACTGTCATCCAGTGACCGTTTGCACCAAAATGTTTTTTTATTATTTTTAGGACATGGAATGTTAGAACTGTGGTAAAAGAGAAAGTCCCTTTCCAAGAAAAAGGGCACATGTGTTCGGTAAAATATGCTGAAGACAAAGTAAGCAAAATTGCAGATGTTGCCATGAATGCATCTCGGATATGCTAATATTGTGTCTCTCTCTCTCTCTCTCTCTCACCTGTTGACCAATGAAAAGATTGTCCTGTCAATAAAACTGGTTGGTGTTCTCAAATTGAAAAGTCATTTATTTTACTACCACATCTTTTGGCTTGCATGTCTGGCTGTTTGTGTTTTGGGATTTGCGACATTGGACTTGCGATTTGTGATTTCAACATTTCTTTCTGCCCCTGGATCTTTTGAGTTTGGACTTGCAATTTGTTTATATCATTGTGGAATTGAGCTGCCATGTCAATTTCTGAGCACGGACACACTGAATGGATAGTTAGAAAATATAAAGCAGGAAATGAATAATATTTTAAGTGTATACAAAACTAGGTGCGAAAAAAATAAAAATAAATGGAGATTTTGTTAGTGACAAATTGTTAGTGTCTGATATTAGACCAGAACATGAACAAATGTATCCACTGATAGAATTCTGGTAGTTAAATTGAAAGGAAAGCCTTTTAATATAACTATTATAGTTGTATATGCACTGACAGTACAAACTACAGAAGAAATTAAAATGGTTTACTGTAAGCTACATAGCACCAAGATTCAATGCAAATTGCAAGAAATTACAATCATTATGGGCGACATGAATGCCAAAGTAGGCAATTAGAGAGATGGTGAAATGTTTGGCAAATTTGGTCTAGAAACAGATAATGAACCCTGAGCAAAATAGATCCAATGATAAATAAGGTGGTAGCCAACACCTGGTTTAACCTTTACCACACCAAATTCTATTTGGAATTGTTTCCTCTGCCACTGAATTCTTTTTGATGTCACGAAAAACATGAGCATCTATTGTTTTCAAATTGTTATAACTTTCTTTGTATTGTGTGGATAGATTTAATTTTTTGTATACTAATAAAAGAATGAGTGAGCAATATTTTGATGTGATACATTACATTTTGATAGCATGTTTTGACATTGAAACCAAAAAATTGAAGGACAAAATAAGAAAAACAAATACATTAATAATTTCACATACTTCAACTTTTATTACTGCTTGTGGAGTTCTGGGGTACAGTCTACTTTGTAGTCTATCAGACTGTGGAACCTCTGGAAGCAGGGGTATGGCCAGAGTGCCATATCACACTTTCTGTGCACAAACTAAGTCTGGTGGCACTTCTTCTCACTGTTTGAAGAGTCAACACTATCTGAGTGAGATGGCCTTCCACATGTGCTGAGATTAGGCCTGCATAACACAAGGCTTGTACACAATCCTGGTATGATTTTCATGACGTTTTGATCTTCTTTTCTGAAGGTCTCGGCAGTGTGAGCAGTTGTCATCAAATTTACTGGCCTTCTGTCATACCATAAAATATATGTCTCTGTGTGTGATGGAGGGGACTTGCCTGGCTGGGGTTTTGCTGCTTTTATCTCGCATTTTGTGTGCCACATACTCTTGTTCTATGTTTGGTTAGATGGTGAAAAAATGCAGGAGATGATAAAAAATTGTCCATGTAAATTACATGTCCCCTGTTTTGTATCCTCTCTGACAGGGAGGACACAACTTTGTGGGCAGCACCAACTGTCTTTGGTACCCGAGTTGTTTTGCAGCCCAAGTATAGCTACCAATTATAAATGTACCCGGTTTTCGAGTCTGCTAGTCCCCAGGCTTTCAAGCCCCCACTTGATTGGTTTTGCTGGCATGTACATTAACAAGCTCGTCCTGCCTTTGAAAGGTATCATACTTTCATCCACTGAAAGTTCTTTTCTCCCAAAGTGACACGAGTTTATCAGAAAATGGCTGGATCTTCTATGCCGGGTGGTTCCTCGGTTTTGCAGTTGAATTGCCAGATTAAAAAAAGGACAAAATTCTTAAAAACTGGTCACCTGGTATATTTCTAAAACCAGACATTTGGATAAACACATCCGTTGACTAGTATAACTCGAATGTAATGCTGTTGAGGCAATAGAATGCACCTAGAGTGAGAGAGAAGGGAGAGAATTCTCTGGCAACAATTTTCACCTCTAGCATGATAACGGTTAAAGAACACCCAAGTCCAGGAGAAGAAACAAATAACCAAATCAACCGTATAATTATCAATAAGAGATTCAAGAATGCAATTTTACTCTGCAAAACATACCCAAGTGCTGACTTATGGCCACATGGCATTGAAACACCAATTCCCATACAATCTCTGAAGTTGAGCATTGTCGAGCCTGGTTAGTACCTAGATGGGTGACCGTTTGAGAATACCCGGTGCTATAAACTTGGATGTGCAAGTGATGTAATGGCTAATTGTAAATCAGAGAGCCAAGTTTCAATTTCAGTTGGGGTCATTATATTACATACAAATACCTTTGGGAAAGGTATGAATCCACCTCTTCTCCCTGCAGCTATGGACTAATTAATAAGATGTATCACTAAACATTATTTTTAAAAACATTCTTACAATCTAAAAATATTTCCTGGCTTTAAATAATCTGCAGAGGTTGATAAGCTGTAGAAAATGAATGGATCAATCAACCAAGTGCTGACTGAAGAAACAACCACCTTCCAGTGATATGTAAATTTGGAGTGAAACTATCGAAATTGGAGTGCCAAGGCAGCACCCAAATTGCAATATGACATTCCTGAATTACCCAAAAGAGAAGGAGAAATATATGGACAGTGTTAAAAGCAGATACAGTGAACAAAATGAGAATGGTCATTCAAAGTGGGACACAGTAAAACTTTAGTAACATCAATAATTGAATTAAGCATCAATTGTAAGAAGACAATGTATGGTTGTCAGTAAAAGAAACAGCCCAACATGCGAATTACAAATTGGAGATACCAAAATCAAACAAGTGCAACTATTTAAATATCTGGAAAGTGTTTTCACAGAGGATGGCAGGTGCAGCATGGAAATCTGGAGGTGCATTAGTATATCGAAAGATTTTAAGGAACAGGAAAATGTTGTTAGAAACAAAGAAAAAAAATACTTAACTGTTATGTAATATCTGTCCTCCTATATGGCAATGGATACTGGGCAATCTCCTCACAGATGAAGAAAAAACTTGAAGCTACAGAAATGTGGTTCTACAGAAAGATGCTGAGAATACCAAAGGCTGAACATGTGAGCAATGATGAAATTTTTTAAAGAAAATGGAAACAAAAAGGACATTTTTACTTAACATCAGAAAGAGACTGCTGAAATTTCTAGGACACATAATAAGGAAAGAGGGCTTGGAAAATTTGATACTCACAAGACATATTGAAGGCAAGAGGGACTGAGGAAAGCAGCACATAACCTAGCTAGTGAGCTTAATTGGATGGCTGATCAGGGATTAGGAGAGATAGCAAAAAGACAAAATTTACTAAGAGCTATGAAGGACAGGAAATTGTGAGTCGTGATTGTCAACTTCCTAAAGAGACACAGCACATAAATTATGAAATTGGCTCTTGGCATACTCAGTTGATAAAAACTAGATAAGTGATCAAGTCTACTTCACAGTAGATTAGTATGCCATATTGTGCATCAAACATTCACCTTCCAAAGGACAATTTTCTTTACACTTATGAGGGGCACTAAAATTATAATAAGCATCAGTTTCAAAAACTTATTGTACTTTTTCACCAACTGAAGCATATTATCCATATAAAAATAACTTTGAGAAAGTTCCTGTTAAAAAAAAATCTTATGAAGCTTGCAACATTTAGAGATGTGCTTCTCATTCAAATGGTTAAGTATCTTCCCTACTTTTCATCTTGTTGAATGGAGGATTAAACCAAATTGTTTTGTTCTTTGTGGGACTTCACACTTTTGCAGTCTTGATTGACAATCAAATCAGATGGGTAACTTTTGTTTTTTATGTTAAATATTGAACTTGGTCAGAGGTCCTTGGAATTATAGTTTTGACACTATTCTAAGTGTGGTTAAACAAAGTGTTTACATAAATTGAGTTATTTGTCAGATTTCTGAATGACTGCTATACTGCATATATAACATGGATGGCCTGGCTCAATCCTGGGTTCTTCCCACACTGGTCAGCACTGCAGCCAATCAACTGATAGTTATCTGCTTGCTACTTTGTTCCTTCATCTGGCTCTGCCCCACATTGTGTTCCTTGATCACAGAGCAGTGAGTATCGAATTTCATCCATGCTCAAGTGCTGGATCAGACCACGGCAAAACCATGCTACAAAAGAACAGTTCCCACTGGTGAAAATAAAAATGACATAATGAAGGTCACTGGGTTAATTTTCAATTGGTTTATATAGTTCTTGATGCAACAAAATTAACCCTTCTCATTAAAAACACTGTCTTTTTCTTCTAAACTTGGAGCAGGTTAAAAAAGAACACAAGGTTGCAAATTCTTTTGGCAGCAGGTCATGCAGCTCCTGGTTTCTGATGCCCTTTGCTGGCTTCCAGTTTTTGGGTCACCTAAGTGCCAATTTACATGTATTTCACCTGACTACTACCGCACCTCAAGATTCATTATCTTCCCAATTTCAGAGAACTGATACTGACTTTTCAGACAAAACGTTTCGCAGTCAGTCACTTATTCCAAACAATAAATTCTTTGATAACAAACTTTGTGTTTATAAATTCTATGACCTTGATGTCAAAGAATTTCCTTTGTTGTCAACTTTTCAATATGACCGATTCAAAATCTTTGCCCACTTTGCATGTTTACAAAACCATATTTCAGATTGTTTACATCATCAGATTTGTTAATCATAATAATTCCATTTGTTTTTCAGCTAACAAGCAGCCACATTTTACATTTCTCAAATCATGCTTTGGACCCAACATTCCATTCTGTCTTTCTGTTTATCAGAAAGGGACCCCCCCCTCCATATTTCAAGTCATTTTTTCTTTAATGTTTTTAACCCTTCCAATTCTCCAAATCCTATATAGGATTTTCACATGAACCATTTTAATCCTTCTCATACTACCAGTATCATAATAGTTTTCCATTTACCCTTTCAACTACAACCTATGACACTTTATGGTGTCACACATTAGCACTATTAAATGTAATATCCAATAAACCTTACTGCTTTAAAGTTCATTTCAATTTAGATGTTAAATCATGACCCTGAAAAATGTTATAAAATATTTTCACTGATATTATAAGTTTTTCTCTTATTACCCTTACTGTAGACAATCAATCTATTATTTACCAGACTTTGAGAGCAAGGAAATGCCATGTAACTGACCAACCTTGTTCACCACACCACTCTGCACATACACACACCATCACTTAATTCTTATTTGCTTGTCTAAGTTGCTGATTGTTTTTCATCTAATTAATGGCTCTATCAAGAACCTCTTTCCCTTTGGGGTGGTAAAAATCCTTTGTCAAATTGCCAAATATGCATTTATAGTTATTCATCATATCACTGAACCAGTCATTCACAGCAGTGATTCACATGTAAAATATTGCATAGAATCCTTCATGTGTTTTTCAAGTATCATTTTACTGATCTTCCCTCATTGACTCTTTGTAAGGTTTAACAGACTTCAAGCTAGTTTTCTCAAGAAATTATCCTTATAATTTCTATCCATATGTTCTTGGCTGGGGAATTTACATGGTTATCAACTTTTAACTTGAAAAAATTTCCCTTGCCACCTCATTAATCACATTTCATTTTGCTGGGCCCCAATCTATAACATTTCATTACTTCCTATATTTTTGTATGTATGCAAGATCATTAAAGCTGACATTTTTTTATTTTTTATTCACTAATGGTTACTGTTATCAGCTAGTAGATGCAATTTTAAAGTCATTTTTGTGTCTATTGATTTTTATATATTGTCCTACACTTGCTAGTATTAAGCAAGCTTTTAATATGAAAACTGTAGCTCAGCAAGTATTGTTGACCGTATTAATTATTTAGCGTGGCATTGGGGGGATTACTACAAGTCTCAAACCTTACATGTGCATCTTTATAAGTGTCAGAAATTTTATAGTTGTATAAAAAATTATATTAAGAAAAAAAATCTTGCTCTTATCGGCATGACTTGTGGTCACTGACCAAAGTCGATACAATAATCCATTTAGAAGCATAAAAACAATTTTCAAGAACTAAGTTAAGAAATAGTTGCATATAAAATTTAAATGAATATCAATTTTTCTTGAGCCTCACTTTGTGAAATATTTCCTAGCTTCAACTTCAGTATGAAGTTATCTATATCGATAAAACTGTGTGTGTGTGTGTGTGTGTGTGTTATTTATGCATGTCCACATTTCTTGACCGGTTTTGATGACATTGTACACATTTACCAAGGTAGGTCAAGACCAAATTTTCAATCTCCAGGCCTCCCTGGGTTTGGCAGAAAAATCTATAAAACTGTAGGTGGGTACAATTTTTTCTGTGTGTTTATAGAATTGCAGCCATGTACACCCAGGCAACGCCGGGTAGCTCATCTAGTTCAACATAAAATTACTAATTTCTTTTAAAGCTTCAGTTATACCATTTAAATTTTTTTTTTTTTTAAATTTAATTTTCAATCTTTGTTGATTTTAAAATTTTTCATTCCATTCCTTGAATTGTTACATTTTTAAGCAAATAATCAAAAGTTAAAATGTTTTAAAAAAAAAATAAACACTTTTTTTTTTTTTTTGTTTTTTTTGTTTTTTTTTTTGTTTTTTTTTTTGCCTGTTTTACTTGTGCAATTCAAGTTGGGTTAGTTGTAAGGAAAATAAATTTCATATTTTGATACAATACTATTTGAGACCAAACAGTAAGATTTTAGTTTCAAGAATTTACAAAATTTTCCTGTTTTAGAAAACTTAAGGGAATTCGTAACAAATTTCAATGTATCAAATTAAGTTATTGGCTAAAAAGTCCTTAGACTATTTGCAAGACAAGTATTTCTGCAGTCAGGATCAAATTGAAGAAGCCTTCATTTGTCCTTTGAAGAATTCTTTGGTAGCAAATCAATTCTCTTCCAAAAGTGATATTAATATATAGAGGTTGAAAAAATGTTTTATTTTATTTATTTATTTTTTTATTGAAATAATTTTGTAATTTCTTGTTGAACAACCACATAGAATATACTATTACCATATCCATCTAAACATCTGTAGCAGATTAAATGAATAAAATTTTTTTTTTTTTTCTGATTTTACAGCTGTAGGACTCAAACCCATTTCCTTTCTCTTTCAGAAATTCAAGATTCGCATAGAAGACCCCCCTCGTAGGAAGCATATGGTATTTTTAGGTGGTGCTGTCTTAGCAGATATCATGAAAAATAAAGACTCGTTTTGGATGACAAGAGAAGAATATTCAGAAAAAGGAATAAGGGTTTTGGAAAAACTTGGTGTGGGTCCAAAGTAGATTTTCTAATAATGTACACATTTGCACACACACATGTAATTATAATTATATATATATATATATATATATATATATATATATATATATATATATATACACACACACATACACTTTGCATGCTTTAATATGTCTGTCAATGTATGTATGCATTTATAACACTATGGATTTATAAAACACATTAGGTATCCCAAACTAAAATTTTATTTTCATTATATCTAAAAAAACCTTTAATACAGACAAAGACAACTTTATATAAAACATAATGAATGGTACCAAATTTATCCTGGTTGATCAATTAGCAACAAAGTTCATCAGTTTTCAGTCTTGGGTACTATTGTTCCAAAAGTGAATTTCAGCAGTATATAATTGAAGATGCCGGCTTCAAATTTTTCATTATAAATGTAATTTCATATAGGTAGTCTTGAAGTTAAAAAAAAATAAAATAAAAAATAATAATAATTAATTGAATCAATAATTTTTAGATCAGACCAGCCTCAACTTTGGCGAAAATTGCATTCTCAAAAACAGAAAAGCACTTTTGACTATTTATGTTTCATTTCAACAATTAATGCTTTGCAACTTCGTTATGATCCACAACACAAAAGAGATGCATCATTTTTTTTTTTTTTTTTTTCCAGTCGTACATCAATAAAAATATTTATGCCATGTAAAAACAGCATAATTTGATAGTAAGTCAAAAACAGGTCAAATTTATACCATCCTGAGCTTGTCATGAAAAAGTATCTATTGGAGGTACATACCTGAAACTTACTAATCTGAGGATAAGGAAAAACTGTTCTTTTCTTTGTAACAGAAATACCTTTTCTCATACATGTATTGAATTTTGGAAAATTATGCAATTTTTAACAAAAGTGACTGACGACTACACAGCTTAGAAATTTGTTAAATGAATCACTAATCATTCCTTTTAACAATTATTGTAAAGCTTTAAACTTGGTTATCTTCAAACTAAAAAAACTGAAATTAATAAATACATTTATTGAAACTAATGGAAAAAAAAAACAATACACACTTTCTGGACATGGTATTCTGCATTTCCTCTTAAGTTGTGCAGTTTGAATTAGTTTATAAGTCGCTACTATATCCAATATTCTGGAACACTCCATATCCTATCATCTCTTGAAAGTGGTATATCTAAAGACAAATGTTGATACCACTTGTGCAATATCATCCAACAAAGTCCATTAGAGATAATTATTTCAACCTTTTCTAAAATTTTCATTACAGCACTGGACAGATGTAACATAAATGACTTTGTCAATAGAAAAGTTGTAGTAATAGTATCTGCAATCCATTGGCCTTGGTGCTCGTAAATGAAGATCATTTGAAGTGGTTCTTCATCACAAATGATTGAATACTCAGATTCACTGAGTGCCTTTTCTTCCTTTGTTCCTTTAAAGGTGTAGATGAAGTTCCATTAAAAATAATATCAGTGAAATGTGTATTCCTTTCATCACAGTTTTTAACTGTATCTTTATACATTGCAAGGAACCTCAGCCTGCTTCTCACGCTTAGAAAACTACTTCTCAGGGTGTAGAGTTCATCCACTGAATGGAAGATTAAATGTAAATTTTATTAATCACCCAGTTAGGGCTCTGGTGTGGGAAGCACTAATACATTGAAGAGAAAAAAAAGAATGAACAGATACCTATTTAAAAAATGATGTTATGCTTATTATTTTCCATAATGTTAACAGGCCAAGGCCTAAAAATAACAAAAAGGCAACACTTGTTTGCAAAAGTTGATGAACTATAAAATTTAAATATCAGTTTCATTTTGACCTTCAGACAAGACCTAATCCCTAGAATTAGTAAACAAAGAATTATTTAAAAAAAAAAAAAAAAAAAAAAAAAAAAATTACCATTACCTTTTGAAAATTACATGTCAAAATGCAGCCAAAATTAAGCTTATCGAGTTCATTTTTTATTTTATTTTAAAATATATCCAGTTTCATTTTTTCCCCAGGCAAATGTGATTGAAATTTAAAGAACTAAGAATATATCCAGTTTATATATTTATTTTTTTCTATTTTACTGTTTAAGAAAATGCATAAAAATAAAACCTGATGGAAAAATTTATTTGATCATAGTAGCTTGAATAAGTAATTTATGCAGTTTTTAAATATGTTAAATAGAAGAAAAAGATTTAAACTGAAATATGAAACAAGTTTGATTTAAAATAGGGTTCAGCAGGCAATGTTCATTCACTTAGTCAGCAATACCAATTTCAATGCGTAGAAACCAAAAAATACAGTCTACTCTGTTCTCAGTTTGAGTTGCATTGGCAAATATATATGACACTAACTTATTAAAGATAACACATGGCACTACAAGGTGTAATTTTCACTTTTTCTTTTGAGAGTTGAATTTCTGGTATTTCATCCACTAAAGTTTTCAACTTAAAAATTTTTTGTGAAAGGCAACTTCAGATCTTATGTTTATTAACAAGCACCCCCATTTTTTTCTTCAAGATGGGACTATTTTGATATATGTAGTGCAACATGTTTGAAAATGCCACTTTAAAATTGTCAACTTTGAAAATGCAGAAAAGCTGCCTGTCATTCAAATAGTGATGACATAATTTAAAGAAACATGGAATAAAAAATATTTAGAAAGAGAAATTTTTTTTTTTTTTCATACTAATTTTGTCAAAATAGCCTCGAAAATAAATGAGATATCAGCTGTTGAGATAGGAAATTTCACTATGACATGTTTTTTGCAGTGTAAACTAGGGTAGTTTGGGATACCTACATATATAATCATGTGCATCATACATACATACAATATATATATATATATATATATATATATATATATATAAAAACACCACAAAAAATTGCTTATTAACAAAATTTTTCAAAAGAGAACTAAATTTTCCCCATAGCAGAAATGCTTTCCATTTTCATATTTTTTATATAAAATAAATTTGAAAGGAGCAATTTAAACTATTATTTGATTTATACAAAACATGAAATTTTATAAAAAAAAATTAAAATGTTTAAAAAAACTTTTTCGTTAAAAAATCTAATCCCCATTAACTTGGTGTATGTATCTTTGATTGTTGGAAAAATGATGCAATATTGAATTCCCTACTCATACCGCTGCTACCACCACCAATAACAACAACTGATGGATTTTATCAGTTTGCTATTAAGCAAAACAAGATTATCAATTGATAATCTGAAGTTGTTTTGCTGTGTATGTATTTATCTATTTTTTTCTTTTTATTTTCTCTCTGTCTATACAAGCCTGCTATCCACTTGTATTGTGTCCAAATACATGGAAAACAAAAACAGACATCAGCTTCCTTACTTACAATGGCAAAAACTGTCAAACACTTGGCTAGTTATGAGAGAAAGAAAATTATGACTCATTTTTGTCAACTAAATCTTCCTAATTACCCAACAATCATAGAACAAAAAGTGAACAAATTTAAAATAAAATAAAATCTTCCTGACAAATTTTTCTTCCTTTCAATTTTAGTGGGAAAATCTGAAATTTTTTTTTTAATCCTTAAAATTAAATTTTATTAGAAATTGATTACTAACTGGAAATGTTTCAAGTTAAAATATCTTAAAGAACTTTTTTTTTTAAATCGGAGATTTTTTTTTTTAAATTCTTTATTTTAATTAAAATGCTATTTACATTTTTTAATTGCTTGTTATTGCTTTCTTTCATGTTCAAGTAATTGGCTTATTCATTTGACTATTAATTGTTAATTTATGCACTTAATTTCCAACTTTGAAAGGAATAATCTACTCTCTCTCTCTCTCTCACTTTACTGAAAAAGGATTCTGTTTCTATTCCTTATGTTCAACTTTTATTTGTTCTTTTTTATCTTTAATTTTAAAAATTAAAGAAATAAAGAACCAAAGTTATTTTTAATTTTATCTTTTCTCTGGTGTATTATTAAAATGTCCTTTTATATGTAATGTAAAACATTACATAATTCAAATATACACTTAGATTTGTATTTGAAACATTATCATTTCAAGACTTTCTCTTCCCTGCTTTGGAACTGCTGCCACAAATTTTATTTGCATAAAACACAGGGACATAGAAAGTAAAAGAAAATAATGTTGGAATATAATTTTTTCCTTTTCCAACTCCAAAATTAATAAGGTTAATTTTTTAATCTTTACAACTTCAGGATCTTGATTGTTTGGGGTTAATGTATTCAGCAGAGAGTATAAAGTTTTAATTTTTAAACCTTGTTGCTAAGTAGGTGAAATTTATTACCTTAATTCACCTATGAATGAAAAAATTCCAATTACAAAACAGGGCAATAGTGAAACCTGCAATAATTTTTAATGAAGAATTTGCTGTCAATCAATTCATTTTGAGTTTTTCTAAACTTAAAATATTACCAACCAGTTAGGCATAAGTTTCAAACAGATCCTTAAGATTTATAAGAACAATTATCTAAATTTAACCCAAGCCTAAAAACTTCAATATCTGCATGCAAATAACCTAATCAAGTTGAGAAAAACTTATTGATATTAAGTAGTGGAATTTGTGGGAGCGGAGAAAATGGATTTCTGAAGTTGAATTTTGATTATACTTACTGATATGACTTTTGTATAATCCAACCTTCTCTACACCTTATCCCATTACTAATCATCTCAATGATTTTTGTTACTGGCATATGAAATAAGAGTGAGGGTGATGATGCACAAATCTCCTTTACTATAGCCTAATAGAGATAAAGCCTCAGTCTTCCGAAACTAAAACAGTAAAACTGAGGGCGATGCTGTGCAGATTTCCTTTACTGTCCAATACATATGCAAGTTGTCGTTAAATCAGGATTGATTTCATTTTTGGAAATAATTCCTTAGAATTTGATAGGTGCTTTAAATTATAAACTAAGAAAAACGCTTTTATCTCCCTTTGACTTCAAATAAAAACGTTTTATAGTCTCTAAGGGTCATAACTCTTTCCCATTTTTCTTAATTGTGATTATTCAGCATAAATGGGTTAATGTTTGTATTATGTATGTGAAACTATAAGTAGACTGACTTTTGTATGGTCAAGTTCAGTCTTCCAGTAACAAAAATCACATTCCCAATATTTGTACTATAGATATTTCACTTACTAAGTAACAGTCATCTTTTATTTAGAGTTTCTTTTACTAATTACTGGCTTTCATAAATGGTACATCAACATTCAGAATAATTTGATCACTTTAACTTTTTTTTGTTTATATATATATATATATATATATATATATAAATTTTTGGGATGCTATTTCGGAATCCTGGTGATATCAAGTCTATATAAAAATGATGGAAAGAGAAAATTTTTAATAAATATGTATCCATTGATAGCAACAGTTGAAATCAGATATCTATAATGCCATAGTAAAGGTGATACTTGAAGAGGTAACAAGATTATTTTCTGTTATTATTAATGACCATTATTCATTTTTTATTATATTTACTTTCATCTTGCAACTTTACTCAGGATATTATTCTACAGCTGTGAGTAGGCAGCATAGATTGGAAATAAAGAATAAGACTTTGGTGAGATTCAAATTCTTATTTTTCCTTAAGGAAACCTGGTAAATGCTCAGTTGCCTTATAACTGTGCTACTAGAACCTGATGTCTTTGTTGAATAAAACCCAATGTTTTAAACTCCTCACTTCATTCCTTGATATTTCACAGTGTCATTTGATTTCCCAATCTTATTAGTAACAGCAGCATTATTTTTACTTTATCATTAGATGAAAGAAGAATGGTAAATGTAAAAACAAATGGCATTGTTAAAGATCATCGAATTAAATGATTAGTTTAAAAGATTAGGTTTATTCTGTAAAGCTGTCATTTTCTTACAGCATAGTGGTAATGCAGGTGAGTTTTTACCAGGTTTCCTTGAGGCAAAATGGATGCGAGTTCAAATCTCACTAGGAAGTTATTTTATTTCTGATATTAATGATAATGGTTGACGATACTTCGTCTGATAAGGGGCATGTGAGGCAAACTGTTCTACATATTGTATTGCTTTGTTCAAACAAATTCTTGTCTTTCATTGCCTCTTTGTGACAATGTTCAACCACCATACATAAAGGTATTCTACAGGTGTCTGTTTTTAACCTTGTTGTATAATAATGACTTTGTTTTTTGAACCTCAAATTTAGCATTTCTTTTCTGATTGGTGACTCATATACAACTGATCACTCTGCTTGGCCTACTGATTGTATGATTTGAGTATAGTATGTGCTGATACCTTTTTAACAGTCTTCTTTCCCTTCGGTTCTGTCTGTTACTCCTCAATTGTTAGATTTGAGATTCTCAAAATGTGTAGAGATATTTGATGTGACACATTTTGGAAGGAATGCATATATTCCACCAGAAGAAAGTTAAATTTAAAAAAAAAAGTAAAACTGGAACCCGAGAAGGCTGACGTGTACAAAAGGTGAAACATCACAAGAAAACAATGAAAGGCATAAGGCTTAGTCTAAATAAAGCAATACAATGAAACATCATTAGAAATAATTTTACTTTTTTGGCAAGTTATATATGAGAGAGAGAAGGAAAACATTCTGTTGCATAATATAAAGTGAAAGGAAAAAAAAAAAACTTTATAAAAATAAATAAATAAAAAATTAATTCTTGTTACCAATTAAGCATGGTGTGCTGTCAATGGATAAATTATAAATGTATCAAATATTTTTTTATTTTTTTTTTTTAATATGTGGGCTGCCCAAGGAGAATACATGATGTCTTGTATTAATATAAAATGAATTGGGCTGGGGGATCAAGTCAGAACTTTGTCACCAGGGTTTCATATCAATTTTATGCTTATAAATGAAAAAAAATCTATAGACCTGATCTTTGTTAAACATTTTAAACACAAATTTTTTTCTGAACATATTTTGATTCTTTGTTTATGAAAGCTGAGAATTAGAATTTAAAAAAAGAGCAATTTTTTGTTTTTTAATGGGTATTTATTTTTGAAGGCTAATTTACTTAGTAAAAACTGTTGGTTATTAAGTGAAATGTCTATAATTATGAGACCACACTCAGTATCATGGCATGATTGTTTCGAAATAACTTTTTTTCCTTTCTAATTTCTCAACCACTTACTGTAAAATGTTCACGATATTTAATAGCTATTAACATGAAATTAATGATATCCATGAAGGCTAATCCCAGAGACTTTTGTTTCAGTTTATATACTCTGCCTGGGGTTGGCATGTTTTTATAAATGTGTAATGTTGAAATAAGGTTTTATTTTACAAAATCATTTGTACTAATAACATTTGGCTATAACTAAACATTCAAATGACTAAATAAATTTGGAATATACACAAGACTTAATGAAACCTCAATTGTCAGCCATTTGCCTCTCATCAGTATTTCATTAGTGGCAAATTAAAACTCCAATAAATATTTATATTCCATCAACTATGTTTCTATCTACAAAAATATTTTATAATAATTTTTGGTTATGTCTGACGAAAAGTATGAAGCATTTCTTTCTATTCAAATTTAAAATAGTATCTGTAAATTTGTAAATAGTAAAATTGTATTTTTACTATCAACATTGTGCAAAAAAAAAATCTTCAAGTATCATTAAAACAAAAAATGAAAGGAAAACCTGTGAATGAGAATCCAAATTTTCAACTTGCACTTCATTTGAGGTTGGTATGAGAACTGTTCCAGTGTAGGCACTGGTAGTGATGGTTTTAATAATAGTAATTATAGCCGCAGCAACGTTGAACCTAAGCAAAAATTGGCTTTGACTTAGTCTGTTTGGTTTATGATTCAAATTAAACATGTTTTCATCTAGATGTGAATTTCATGCTTCCAAATAGAACTGGATTGAATCTTTCTTATACTATTTTCTTTGTTATTCATTCATATTTTTCTTGTACTATTTTCTTTGTTATTCATTCATGTAAATAGGATTGTCTGAGACCTCCATAACTACTATGGCTATATCAATTTTTTGTTTTCAGATTACATTTGCTATTGATGAATCATACTTGCATAACATTCCTTTGTATTAAGTATTGTTTGTGTATTGTAAATTCTGATCATTTTAAACTTTTCTGAGAAATATATCAAGATGTTCAGTAGCAAAAGACATTAACTTTTTTGCTACTTTTTAATTGCTTTAAAAAGTGTTAGCGTAGGTGTTAAGACATGCACATCAGACATTTGACATTAATGACATCTTTGCTTCTCGTCATTGATTGGCAAAAATTATTCTTTAATCTTAGGATACCTTCAATAATTCACTACAGTTTTAGTTGTTAATCATAAACAATTTTTCAGTGTTTTATGATATTGCTTCTTTCTCTGTCGTTATAATCAAGGTTAACCTATTGAAGATGTTACTGTTTTCTGCTGGTACTTTTCAGATCTTCTTGGGAATCATTTCTGATGGGATTAAAGTGGAATAAATTGGATAGAGGTCTGCTTTAACTTATTCTACAAAGTAGTGTCCTAAAATAGAAACGGAATAACTTAATTTCAAAATATGGCGCTTATTTGAGTGAGACTGAATTAATTTCGTCTGATTTCATTGATGATCTCGAGATGATTTGGGGTTGGGGGGGATGTTATCTCCTTCTCCTGAATTATGATTACTGAAAACATTCTTCCATTACTTATTGTGCAATGGCTTTTCTTTTCTCTTTGGTGAGTTCAATGAGTAGATTACTTTACAACTTCATCAGCTATTCTTGATATTCCATATCATAATTAGTTTTTTAATACAATGTTTGTTTTTTGTTTTTTCTTGATACTCACTCAGTAAAAAGTCCAGGTTCACATTTTTGGCCTATCCTTTCAAGAACAAATATCTCGAGCATCCTTGAATACTGTTCACATACTCTAGTTATTCTATATCAGTATTTTTCAAATTTCTTTTTACTGTGACCCACAAGAACCACATTTTGCATTGGACCCATTACACACATGTGTAATAAATCAAAGCTGAATTCTGTTCATTAGGTTCATTTATTTAGCATTGACAATTTATATATTTCTTATCATCCACTCATTAGATTTGCATGTATCTATTTGTATGAATATAAAATTATTACAATGAGAAAAACAAAGTTTTGGCACAAGGTTTCTTGGTGAGAGAGTACTGACGTCACTCAGTCCACAACAGGTTTGATGAACAAGATACATAAACTCAATGAAAACGTATATATAATGAGCTTACTGCAGTGAAAAAACTAGTGATGATTTATGAGTGCTGTGCAACATTTAGAGTTGTTTATAGTTTGTGCTTTGCTCTCACATATTTTTTCTTTCTTTTTTCATTGGGGCCCACAGTTTGAAAAACCCTGCTATAGATCTATTTGTAGATGTACTAATCTGTTCCTATTTAGTAATAAGGTGACCCCTGTCTGTTAGATTGTCAACACCTATACTAGAAGACAATTAGTAACATCATTTTTCTGAATTTTATTGTAAAGCAGAATTTTTGTAACTAGAGTATTTATTACCTATGTTATAATACACACTCCTTTTCATTGAAAGATTCATTTGCTTCTCTGGGTTGTTCTCAACAGTTTCCTAACTAGCTTCTCTTGAATACTTCAGTTTCTCATGAATGAATGTTTCATTTACTCGATACCAAAAACATTGATAATTTAAGAAAAATCTTCCAAATGTTTAGAAAAATCACTTGAAAACTGATTTGTGGATTGTACAAAGAAATATTGACTTATAAGAAAATGTGCAAAAATTCTGAATATAAAAAATATTACAGCAGATTTTTTTTTTAATCTTGTATGTATACATGTGTGTGTGTACTTGTGTGTCTCTCTATATATGTGTGTGCATGTATCTGTACAAAAATGACATCAAGAACATTTGTATAATACTTAAATATCCTTCAGGAATCAACAGTTTTTAAATTTGTTCTTTATTTCTCTTGTTTTTTACTTTCAATTTCCTGGTTAAATGTTCAGATGTGGAAAAATTGCATTCAATAACTCTTGGTGTGGATTATGGGACATTGAAATAGTTAAATAATATTTGCCCACCAATAATACTTTACCAGGTGCTACATATGATATACTTTTTACAATTATGTACCTTTCCTATATGCTAAATGTAGTGTGGCTGGGGGATCCAGTGCAATTTTTTTTTTTTTTCAACTGAATTTAAAAAAAAAAAAAAACTATTTTAAGTTTGAAGTAATAACCTAAATATAATTTTGTTCAACACAGTTTAGTACAGTTCTGAGTAAAATCCATTGAGGTCACTCTTGAACTTGTAAAATCTGTGATATTCTTAAGTCTAAGCAACATGGCTGTATATGCCTGCTCATAGTTTGAGGGGATAGTTGACTTACAACTGTTTCTTATTTGGTACTTCCAAAACTTGGCCATGTATGTTGTGAAATTAAACCTGCTTTAAAAAAAAAAATGTTCACTTTGCAATGAGAACAAAGTTTCAATCCCAATTACTGGGTTTGTAAAACAAGTTACAACAACCCAGTTTATGTACAACAAATGTATGATGCAAATATGGTATTAAAATACATTCATTTCTGATTGAGTCTATACAGTGCAACCGATGTCCAATTGGGTTTAATGTAATTTTTATTTTTTATATAAATGAAAGTCAAGGTTAAATCTTAAAGCTTTCATTTTTTTTCCCCCTTGCCAACCATCAAAATTTGGTCATACACTCAAGTTACTAGTGTGTGTGTATGTATGTATGTATATATATATATATATATATCTCCCTATATCTATCTCTGTGTAGTTATAAATCTATGAATTGAGAAGTGGGGGTGTTATTTCTGAAATATTCAGTTTCATTTTAATGTGGAAATGCTCATTTTCTTCTGTTGAAGATAATATTCACTTGTAACACCATGTAAAAAAAAAAATTTAAAGTGTCACACTCATTATTTCATGTAAGCCCATCAGTTTTCTTTAATGGACTTTATTACTGCCTTTTAAAAGAATTAGACTAAAAATAACATCCCAAAATAATTGTTTTCATAGTAATTTGGAGCTTTTTAATGTATATTCTTTTTTTCTTTTCATTTAATATGTGGGCTAGAGGCCTCATCTTGATTGTTATTGCCACAACATTTAGGTTATTGCATATTCCTCCCACCTGTATTATTAGGTGTATTGTTATATATGGTAACCATAGAATTCCAAACCATATTCCTTATTTAAATTCACTTTGAGCCCAATAAGGTGAATGTTGTAGACTGGTTGATTGGAAAAAGCATCAGCAAGCAGCATCACACAGACAAATTAACTGATACAAGTTAACCTCACAGCCTGCGTAGCAAAATGTAAAATCTACCTCAATGGGATTTGAGTACATTTTGGTTAAAATCACTTCAAGATTACCAAAATTTGCCAATCACCTTAAGAAGGCTAAATGAATGAAAAAAAAAAAAAAAAAAAAAATGTGACTTAAACAATTAAAATGAGGACACAAAGCCATATAGATTAATGCATAATAATTCTTCATCTTGGAAATTACCCCCTTTTTTTTCTTTTTCTTTCTTTCTTTAAATTTTTCTTTTTTCTTTGTTTAATCCAAAAATTAGCAAATAATTTTTTTATTTGCTAACTTTTGGATTGAGAAGCAAAAATTGAGCTCTCTCAAAAGCTTACAGAAAACACATTTAAATAAATTGCTTTAATGTTATTTTATCAGATAAATATATTGTTACAATTCACATTTTTTTTCTTCTTCTTATCAGATCTTTGTTATTAAAAAATAAGTAAGCATTATTTAGGAGCATTGCATGAGTCTTCAGGAACTTAGATAATTGCTACCTAATAAAAATAATACTGACCTAATAATTATTATATAATAATTGTAACTTTATATATTCTTATTTAAACAAACAAAATTTTGTAATGTACATATTTTTTTTCTGTCACTTGAGCAGGTGATGTTTTAAAATTGGTTTCTCTCCCAGACTTCAAGATTTAAAAATAACATTGACTATTCCATAAGACTAAATTATTAGAAATTTTTTGTCAGGTGTATATCCATACTTTTTTAAAACAAAGAATCGATTTTATCTGTATAAATATATCTTGTGTGTGTACGTGCGCGCATATATGAAAAAGTGATAAGATTTTCAGCCAGATAAAAAGCCCTTAATTCGCAAAACAAAAAATCTATTTGGTTAGAGTTTAAGAAATGGATTGGACTGAAAACTTCAGCACTTCCTCGTGTATGCATATCAGTTCAGTTATGTGCCATGCGTGATACACGCTTAGGCGATCATGTATCTTTCGAAACATGACTGACGAGGCGGATTTTTTCCCGCAGTAGGTTGACATTTCTTTCTGCGGTAGACCAGTTACCATCCAAGGCTATAGAACCCGGTCTATCCTGCTATTTATTCATAGGTGGGGGGGGGGAGTCATACCCTTTCCCAAGGATATTAGCACGTAAGTGAATGTAATAGATTCAACTGGAATTCGAACTCGGCTCTCAGCTCTCAGATTCCTCAATTCGAGCCGCTATCCATTACTCCACCGTTTGTTTATAAAAGGCCGAAAAGTGTATAAATTCACAATGTTAAAAAAGACTGCCAATTTTGCTCTTTTTATAAAAGGCTAAGATTTCAAATAACTTTTTGTTCCTAGAAACCAGATGCTTACTGTATTTCATGGCATACATAACCTTCATGCTTTTTCTCTTATAAAAAATATGACCCGGGTCTTTATATGCAAATTGAGGTTCTAATATTTACCTGGTACTTGTATCTAATCCTAACTCCATAATTCTGTAGTAAATGTGACTGATTCGGAAGGGGTCTTATGTTGTCAAATATGGCATTTAATTTACTTTTTCAGATCAAAGGTCAGTGCCTGTTCTCTCTGGTATTTGGGAGTTATCACAATTTACTCTGTTCATTAATTTTCTGAATTTTACATCTCTTGGTTGGAAGTCACAAAGTGATTCTCAGATAGACATCCCCCCCCCACCATTGTACGTTAAGGAGCTGGTGAGGATAAGTTATGTCTTCAATTAATTCCAAGTGCTTTTTTATGCTCACACGAGTTTATTTAAAGACCAACGAAAATTCTTTAAAGATTTTTTTTTTTTTTTCACCCTATATTTCAGACCATCGTCCTGGTTTTCCGTGAAAGTTTAAATATAAATTGTTCAATGTCTGAATCCTTTTGGTTTTTATAAGCCATTATCAAAGAGTTCACAAAAACAAATCTTTCAACAATTTTCTTTTGGTCTTTAACTGAACTTATATAAATTAAATATATAATCCATTACTACATACTTATAAATATTCAAATAATTGTTGTGTGTAATAAGTGTCCCGATGACATGAGGGAGGGTCTAAAGCTCAACTGGTCAAATTGTTGCCTCTATAAAATTGTTTGAGCAAATCTTTTCTCTGCCATGCCCCTTACGATCAGTTTTTATATCATTTTTTTTTAATCTGATTATTTCTTTAATTAGTGTTGTGGCTTAAAGCTTTTGTATTTCTAAAATCGGCAATAATTAACATTTAGAGTGACGGGTATGATTCATTTGGCAAACACGTTACTTCTTTAACCTGCCACGTTGTTAATGTGGTCAATTCGGGCTCAGTCAATCTATCATTTGAGCAAGTCCTTCCCATGTTCATTAAGGTCAATCTATTCGTCTACTGGCAAAATCTGCCGCACTCGTTCTAAATCTGAACTACTAAAACTTTGATACGTGCATGTGTTTATTTTCTGGGCGTTTAACAGATTTTAATAAAATTCAAGTTTCCCTATTTGAAAAATTATTGCAATGGTAAAGTTATAGGTTTTGAATTCGCGCTTAAATATTTGACACAAAACTAGTTTAGTGATCCTTATAATTGCACTAAAACACTATTGATGAATGCTAGACTTTTAATCGAAATATTCATTCTGTCATAGTTATTGTATTCTGACTGATAAGACGCCAACGGTAAAATGAATTAACAAGTATCTCCTCTTAAAGCTGAATAACACTTGAAATTCGAGATAACTAGGGCATGTGTAAAATTTAATGGTTAGATCGCTAAATTTGCATTTATGGTTTGTGAAATAGACTTTGAAAAATAGCTCTTTGTATACATATTCCCAAAGTATTCATTTATATATAACTCCGTAATACATATAGATAGGCATGTACTGATAATTGCAGATTAGCTTAGGTTAATCTGAATCGCGTTTGATTATTATTGGTTAACAAATTTAACAGGCGGGAAATAAAGACAGTGTTACAGTGGGTAGCGGCTAATCCTATGAAAGGGAAATTTCAAATTTTGTAAACAATTTCTTACGTTTTCGAGAAAAGCAACAGTCGCTTCGCTCTTTCGTCTAACAGCTATCTTGTAATTATGTCACAATAATGCGACAAGAAAGGTGTAACGTGTTACTAACAAAATCTCTTTAAAATACGGCTAAAATCTAATAAACACTAACTCACCACATAAAAGTCCCATTTAAAACCCGCATAATCTTAATCTTGTAAGCCATTTATCGTGAGTTTATTCTTTGCGTGCTTCTCTGTGACTCTGTTCTTGTAGTAAAATTATTTTAGTATAAAGTGCTATCTATAAAAGGTAAGTTTACAGTTCACGATGACATTTGCGTTTCTCGAACAATTGGTTAAAGCTTAGTTAAACTTGGACAAAGACATTGCTACATGACATCTGCGCAATTTTCACGCTAATATTTAAAGAATGACTAATTCACCTTTTAGGCGTACCATCCAACAAAAAGAAAAAGACGGATATTTGACACTTGGTTAAATTTTGGAAGGAGGAATATTGATAAATTTTAAGCTGAGGTTGGCTTTTACTATTAAGATTTATTTTCTGACAAGGTTTGTTTTCCTTTGTTCCGCAAGAACATTCACTATAAAATTATGCTTCATATAAAAAGATTGCCTGTCTACTTGAAAGCACTCAATTATTCATAGTTACCATCATTATTATGAATCTCAGATTTTGTGGTTCTGTTGAAGATGTTTATTTATTTATTTATTTATTTTTTTTTTAAATAAACTTTACATTATTTTATTAGTTACAAACCATCCTTTTACAGTCGTTTTCAAATGAGGTTGAATTAAAAAATAAGATTATACGGAGCTTTAGAAAAGTTTATCTCGCTACTGATACCCTCAGTCAGTTATGTCCCAGGCTTGATACACGCTTAGGCGATCATATATCTTTCGATAAATGACTGACGAGTAGGTTGACATTTCTTTCTGCGGTAGACCGGTTACCATCCAAGGCGATTGATACCTTTTCCAAGGATATTAGCGCGTAAGTGAATGTAATGGATTCGACTGGAATTCGAACTCGTCTCTCCGATTCTTTAATCCGAGCCGCTATCCATTACTCCACAGGTTAACGTAAATTTGACGCGTATAAAACTGACATCACGAATTGACTTTTAAAAATCAGCGTTTGATATCTTGGTCTTTAATTTAACCATTTTAGCCACCGAGCAAGCATTATCAATTTTAAAGCCTGTCTGATGAGAACTAATTTTATGGTATGAATCAATCTTACGAATGTTTGCGTGTGAGTTGGACTTTTGCATGAACTCTACGAGATAAGACTATTTTTAAATGATGTAGAAGAGGATCGTGTTTGTACCTTACCCTAAAGCATAAACATGAAATAATAAAAGTGGTTGGCGTTTTTTTTTTCTTTCTGGTAGCATGTCACTCAACTTTAAATCTACCTTTCATTGTTGTAGGAATACATACAGGTTTTTAGCTAAAGGTTTACATTTATATTAATTGCACTGGCCTTAGCTATTAGTTTACAATTATATTATTTACAGTACACTGGTCTTAGTTTACAAATGTCTACTTATTTAGATTGTGTCATCGACAATGCAGTTTGCAGTAAAGTGATCTCGTGTAAATAAATCTCTTTAGTAAATTAATGAACCCCCCGAAACTTTAAATGCATGCAATTTAAAAAATAAAAAAGTGCGTGTGGGGGAGGGGGGTATAAGAAAAGCAGATTTTTGTCAATTCTTGTAGTTATTGGTCAAAATTGATATTAGATTAGAAATTATGAGTTGGCAGATACTTATGTATAGGTAGTTAAATCTACAAATCATTTTAGTAGGTAATACTTGGTTAATAAACGAGAACTGGACTAAATTTGTTGACAAATATTTCCTATTTACAAGGTTTTTTATTCTTTAATTTTATATAAAGAATTGTTGGTCTTGCCAAATGAAGAAAAAGATCAGTTGTAACGGCTTCAAAACTTGTATGTAAATCATCGTGCATTTCATACGCTTTAAAAAGCTATTTAGAAGTCGGTATATTCTGGCTTTAATATGTGTGATATTTTGTTTGAACTGAAGTTTGGTTGCTGATCACTTTGACTTCATATAAAACGTCTAGAACTAATTGTTGGCATAATAAAGAAAATGCAGAAAATTGCGAATTCAAGACCTGCTGAAGTGGTATAAGCGACTCTTGAATCTCCACACAATTACATTGTTTTATTATTAAATGTGCATGTATATAAAGATCTCATAAGTATAGCCTCGTCAGACACAAGGCCACAATAGTGTTGCACTTGGTGAGGACCGAACTCACTAGTTAATGGCTTTTGAGACTAACTAACAATAGCCCTACAACAAACATAATGTGAGTGTCCATCCTTAGTAGGTTATGACTTACAGAGTTGAATATTTCGACAAAACCTTAAACCAAAAGTGAAGTGTATTATTATTCATCATGATCGCTAACCAATGTTATCTGCGTAAAATGATGCGCGTCAATATTAGGGAGTTCGGTCCTTCAGAAAAGTGATCTTGTGCCTGACATGGTTTAGTTCAAATAAATCTAAAAATTTGTAAACTTTTATACGTTTGGATATACCAAATTTGAAAAGTATTTGATATACTGATCGCAAGGTGAATTTGTATATAGTTGTATAAGGTGGATCATGTCTACCTTATTGTAAAATTGTATGTATTTTTTCTACATACTGAAACGTTGAATTTTTAAGTCTATTTTTGTGAAGGGGTAAAATATTAAATGGGGTGATTGGTCTGTTTTTGAATACGTTCCATGGAAGTTTCTGGTAAATTTTAAATAATCCAAACAAATTTTGATTTTTTTTTTTTTTTTTTTTTTTCTTGAAAAAACAAAAAAAAATGCATTTATCTTATACTAGATGATTAAAATGAGCAATTTTATTTTTTCATCAGTATATGATTCGAAAAGTAAGTTTATCTAAGTTTTTATAAATGGAAACCTTTCAATTTCTCGCATTATAATGCTACTATTGCTGATAGATTTAAATATTTTTTTTTTTTTGTAAACATTCTAAAGAAGGAATAACAGTCAGGCATTGTATATAAATGTTAATAGAAACCTGATTACTTTATTCGTGCACGAACATCCATAAGTTACACCTTAAGAAAAATGTGGGCGTAAGTTAAAAAAAATTCAGATTTGTCTATTTTTATTTTATATCCGATGTAAAGTGAATGAAGGTAATAATTTTAAAAATAAAAGTTCCTCGTTACTTCGGAAGAGTTCCTTAATTTGGACAAAAGAAATGTATGGTGGGTGGGTGTCATTTTTTTTAATAATAATTTTTTGTTTTGGTTTGTTTCAAAAACCTAGCATTAATTTTCTCTGCGTATTCTGACGGTAAAAAAAAAGTACTATACTTTAGTGTGAGATTTTATGATTTTTGTTTTTCAATACCTTAAAAATCATGCATTTTTTTTTTTTTTCGGTAACCAAGTACAAGTAAATTTCTTCTGGCGTAAAAAATTTAGAGGTCGACTTATACACGGATATATACGGTAACCCATTCTCCTCCACAAAGATGTGCTTTGCACAAACATTTCCAGTATTGCAAAAACAAAAATGTTTCTAATTTATTACAAAACAAATTTAAATGGTTTCGAGCTCACGATATTCCTCACTCTCAAATAATTTCAATTTGCGATAGAAGCGTATGTATATATTTGTAATGAAATTTCGAAATCAATATTTTCGTTTTTTAACGTTACAAGGCGGATATATT
Organism: Acanthosepion esculentum; assembly: GCA_964036315.1. Classification (NCBI taxonomy): domain Eukaryota; kingdom Metazoa; phylum Mollusca; class Cephalopoda; order Sepiida; family Sepiidae; genus Acanthosepion; species Acanthosepion esculentum. Next base: position 47,672,442 of record OZ038507.1, read on the forward strand.
TGCATTGTTAATGTGAAATACTGAATCGAAAATTAAGTTAAAGTACCAAAAGTTGCGCCTCTATATAATTAAAGCGAGAAAGAAAAACTCTACTTGAATGGTTTAGTTGAATTACAAGAGATCAGTTATCTAAAATGAGTTTATGCGATAGCTATTGTAGTACGAGCTTTTTATTTAATTGTTTTCATCATGCGTTGATAATGTAGGATGCCAAATTATATTCATTTTGACAAGTAGTTATCCGAAAACTACGATTATTAGATACTTCGAAAATTATAAGAAAAAAATATTCGGAATGCAATAATGTTAACAGTGGCCTCTTTCCTGCACTTAACATTGTGAGAGTTTATTTCAGGTTTCTCCCTCCTAATTTAAGGCTAAATTTTATCGTTCGCAGAAAAACTAAATTTTTAAAATTTCAGTTTTTAGATAAGAAGTTAAGTATCTACTACAGTGTAACCCGGATATAAGAGAGTTGTCGGGACCGGAGAAGTCTCTTATATCCGGGTTACACTGTACTTACTTACATTTTTGTTTTACGATAAAAGTAAAACCGTATATGATTTGACACATGAAAAACTATTAATCTCATTAGTGCATTTTGTCATCGTGTTAAATGCTGATTTTCTGAGCGTAGAAAAAAAATCACCTTTTCATTCCTATAAAATCACCTTTTCTTTTTTAGAAAATCACCTCATGTCTTTAACAAGGTATGACACAAAGCCGAAAGTTTGGAGCACCCAGTGAGGATCGAACTCATTACTCGGTTATAATTAATCTAGCAAAACGAGCTTGCTAAGCATTATACCACGTCGAAGTGCCAGAAATTGGCAGTCAACATGCAGTGTTGATTTTTATGCTGATTTTCTAAATGTAGCTTACGTGTCACAAGGCCGGATGTACGGGGCACCCAGTGCGGGTTGAACTCACTATTCAGTCGTAATTGATTTAGCGTGACAAGCTTGATAACCATTACACTACGTACGTCGAAGTGTCCTAATTACAGTGTAACCCGGATATGAGAGTTGTCGGGACCGGAGAAGAAGTCTCTTATATCCGGGTTTCTTTTATATCCGGGTTTGGTCTATTATATATACATTAACACAGGCTCTAATTTGGGGCCAGAGAAAATCTCTTATATCCGGGTTACACTATCAGTTATGTTCAACGCGCTATTCTCGAAGATTAATCACGAGAGCAGAGCCAGAGAATTTGATCTTCATTAGATATTCTATTGTGGACAGGTACCAGACTAAATTATATTTACCAAGTATTTATAATACATGTTATTACTATTGTTATATTTAATTAAAGACAGGGCTGTCAACTTCCCCGGTACCGCTGCAAGACTCCCGGCGGTTTTGAGCTCTTTATTCCGGTCTCCTGATTTGTAACTCGTATTCTCCCGGTTAATCAAGCACTGGTTTACTATTCTTTACAAGATTCTCACTAAATAAATTGTTGGACTTTCTCCACTAAAAGAGTTACCCAGTGAAAATAATCCCTATTCAATGTGCATATGTTGGAAAAATGTATAACCATTTTCGATAATAGATTGACCAAATCGTGGTCAAACATTGGCCTAAAATGGGTTCATGTTGGTCCAAATCACGCCTCCGTTAGAAATAACTGCTATGAATTTGAAGAATGATGTTTTACAGCTAACATTGTGAGTCTCTTTTGGAAATCCTGTTTCTCTCTCTGCTATTCGGAAGCATGTAAATTTCCAGGTTTTAAAATTTTTAGGTTGACAAATGTGTAGATATGGACATAGAAATTGGCCCCAAATATAAAAAGACACTAAATTTTAAAATATACTGAACTCAAGAGAATTGAGGCGGGGGAGAGAAACTACACCACTTATACAGGTATAAATGCAAAGTTTAAGTTGCTTACATTAAAGAAAATAAATGTTTCACCATTGTTTTTTTTTTAGTTTCAATTTTAAACAATTGAAAAATACGCTTATTTCCATGGTCTTCTAGGTAGATTTGATAGTTGCATGTTTCCAAACGATGCTCTTGACTACCTCAGAACTGAGTACAAAGTAAGCACACCTTCCTCCTTTGAAAGATTGGCGCGATAGCCATTTGATTCGGGCAACCTAAAAAGAAAAAGCGGCAAATAATTTCTTCAGCATAGAGTTTACACTATAATTCTAATTTAGTCTCGATTCTGATAAAATTTTAAACCAGTGTGAATTTCTTCAAAAAATATAATTTAGAATGAATTGAAAAATATAAAATCCGACATTTTATTGAAAACTTCGAAATGAAACTACTTCAATGATTACATCACATAGTTTTTTCACTGAAGATAATTGCTCCATTTCCGTCAAAATAAAAAAAACTCGGCAACTCCTTTCTGTTTCTAAATAAAATATTGTGCAATCTGGCCTCTTAAAAATAATAAAACTTTGAAGAAACGAGAGTAAATATGACACAAAGCGTTTTAACAGCGCCAGGTAACTGTTCAATAAAAGAAAAAAATATGTACATGTGTTTTTTTTTTTATACTGACACTAACTTAAAATCTTGGAAATATAGCAATAATGCCCCCTTTACCTTACTAATAGGACAGAACAAATATAATTTCAAAAGGTCATCTTGTCATAGACACACCACTGCTATTACGTCTGTAGTACACGTGGTGCCTTTACGATCCTAATGGATTACGGGATTTGTGACGATTACTTTACAAATGCAATTTAAGGACTTGTGCAATTGATTATTCATATTTTCTTATTAAAATACTTTAATTTGTATGTACGAAATGTTGGAAAAGTAATTCTGATAACTTTATTATAGATATTTTTATTTTATAATTCGGCTATGTTTAATTAACCGATTTATGCATGACGCCCAAATAATTTGGCATGGTCTTAATCAGCTTCAGGCACCAAACCGAATACAAACTCTTCGTTCTGCTACAAAAATATTAATGTATTAAACTTGGTACCCAGATTTAAATTGTTTTACTCGTGGGAAGAGCCGAATAATAATCGTTAAATTTACTTTGGAATTTATTTTACAATCTTCAACACTGAAAAAGCACAATATACTGAGTGTAGAAATCTTTATTAAGCATCCATTCTAGAAAATGTTAGTTTTCTTTATTAACATAAATAAATGAAAATGTTTACATCCGCTTTTCGAAAAGGAACTGTTTTCTAAACTTTCAACGATTGCTTATTTTTGTGATGTTCTTAAACTATATTAAAGTCAGGAATAGAAATTACATTTCGAACATTATTAATTCAAATAAATTTGGTTTTATTTTATGGTTGCATAGATGTACATTAAAATGAAACTCTTAGTTTTCACTCCATTTCTATAATATTTTACCTGTATTTAAATTTACATTTTGATTTGTACAAACTTTAAATAAGTATTTTTTATTGGAGATGTTGACTATTTGCTAACAGATATGCTAAAATAGAACACACATACTTTATTTGTAGCCATCCAAAGCTAATTGTATACAGTTCAATTTTTCCAAAGTAGACAACATTCTTCTATAAATTCGTCTTCGAAACTTATTCAACTCCTAAAAAGAAAGTATCCGACGTTGGTGTATGCGCGCGCACAGCCATGTCCAACCAAACTAAACCGGGCTTTAGTAACTAATTAAAAGTAAAGAGCATATAAAATCTAAAACTATTATCAAGAACTTTTCAGACAGCACGATTTTGCAAAACTTCGATACAAAGTAACTCGTTAAGCGTGAGAGATGACAGTAAACCTTTTTCTTAAGTCATTTACTTGTAAAATATTGAATTAAAATCTTAACTGCCATTATTATCCTCGATTTAATGGTTGCTTTATTTAATTGTCACGAAATAACCGAGTTTATGAAATAGACTCCCGAGAGCATGCTTCCTCCGTTCACTACGATCTTATCCTCTTTAAGTTTAGGTTCGATCATTATCTATCCTACATATCTTCATAACCTGCACTTCTTATACCTTGAGTGGCTCTTGGGCCTTGCATTTGGTGAACAAGTGTAATAAAAAAAAACTTTTTAAACTTTTGTAAGGTTTTACCGAAACTCCCAGTAATACCCTTGAAAAAATGAATCCGAGAAACTGATGACTAATACATACTTTTACAAAATTACTAGAATGTTTATAGCATACTGTTTATTCTATTGAAGGCGCTTATAGCGATGAAGGGACGATGCTTATTTTTCTTATATGTGTCGAGTGCGCTGTATTCTCGATTAAGACGGCCAAAACGACGGAGAGAAAATGTTATTGCAAGTTAACATACGAGAGATAATGATTTTTTCAATTACTCACAATGTACCAATTCTTCCATGGGAGACCATCAAGACCCCTTCAGCACCTGTTTTCTGCTCACGACTGTTGTTGCTGATGTTGTTATTGTTTCTGTCTTTGATTATTATTTTTTCAAACTAATGTCGATTCGAATTGAACTTTCTTTTCTGTATACAGACCACAAATGAAATGCAGTGTCTTCTGCTCGGCTCTCAAATTCCGCGTTATTGTTATCTTTTGAGTTGTGCATCCATCCATCTACCTTAGGCCCAGTGCCCGTTGATGTCAACAACATACTGGCTAATCCCTCGCCAGTGGGATTATCCAGAATTGTTGAAATCTATCGTGCATTTGTTTTACAGACACGGTATCTACGTTCTGTGTCTAACCAAAATTGTAATAGCGTCAGGTGGCTGAGTTTTGAATTCAAAGTTGTCCTTCTCCTATTCTAGTTGCCAAACACAGCTAGAGAGCCCAGTCTGCCGGGGAGAGAAGAGATGGATTCATACCTTTCCCAAGAGTATTTGTGCGAAAGTAAATGTAACGATCTTGACTAGAATTCGAACTCGGCTTGCTGATTTCTCGTTCTGAGCTGCCAACTATGATATATTTTTAATATGTTCGCTTTCTTAAGATGTACATAAAATATGACTTCTGAATACTTGACGAGTGTATATGCAACAAAAAAATTTTCTTCTACTAAATGTCTTTGGAATTTTTTTAGTTTGTTGGCTTAAAACATGTTTAAAATCTGCAAAATAGGCTTATTTCCAATGTTACCACAGCCTCATCTAATGCAAGGGGGTGTGACACCCGACCTCTTTCGTCACGACGCCAATATGTGACGTCGGTCCTTTGTGATGGGCTAACCCTGGGACATCGGTTGAAGTCTTGTTGGGTTCTAGTACCAACTTGTCGTACCCGGCTCGCTTCCAACGCCTGGTCACTGAAGCAACTGCTTTGATCTCGATTCAACCTACCCACGTTGTGATTTGATCTTAGGTTGACGAGATCAATCAGACGTCGGGCCGTAGTGCCAGCCGAATCCGGGTCAAGGTGATACTGCACAATAAATGTAGACAAAAAAAGTCTAGGTTAGAAGTCTAGGTCGGAAGGCATGGAATCGTGCGGTCACTTGTGCGAGGCGCGTCTCTCTGCGAACTGCATTGCTCTTGGACTGCTCTCTCTTACTGTACTCACTCACCGTACTGTCCACTCTACTAAAACACCCGAAGATGTTTGCTTATATGGACGCCGATCAAAACCTGGCGTGGGGTCGGACGTGGTGTGGCCACCACGTTGATTTCAAATCCCCAATAAGGATTTTCTTTGTTTTCGGCCAAAAATAATTATCATTTTCCATATTTGGAAATCTTATTCCACTCCCACCCTCTTCTGCTCTCATATGGGTATCTCACCATACTTTAGAGGGCGTCAACGGTTTTCCCACTTCCTCGCAGTAACATCTCATACCTATCCTCTCAATGGGCGGTGGCAGGCCTCCTCCCTGCGTCACATGATCATCTCCGCCTGGCTATTCGGCCAATAGGCGTCAAATGATAATCTCAATTTTTATCCAACTTCACGGCATATGGAATTCCTCAGTCAAGTTTTTTGCCAACATTAAGTGGACGGGGTTTTGGCGAAATTGGGTTAATTAAAATAAATACAATAACATGGCTTTTGTTATCACAAACGAATTTCAACAGAACACAGATGTCCTGTCCAGCCGACATTTCCTCAATCCAGGGCTGGAGTCTGTGTGCGGTCGGCAGACGACCCACCGAATCATCTCCTGATAACACAAGCCCTGGCTATCACGACACAGTTAATGCTTTATCTGCCCAAAAGCTCTGGTATTCATCAACTAATTTTTACGACAATGACCATCAGAATTTTCGCCATTCCACTACCCAAAACAACATCGCTTTTGTGGGTGGCCTTTTTCCTTCTTTTATCATCTAGGTTGTTAAGTCTTGTCCCTCTGTTTCTTTCTCTTTTTCCTTCCTTTGTCCTCGCAGAGAATTTGGCATATCTCAGCATCACACTTCCGCGAGAAAGTAAAAATGATTATCTTGATTCGCACTTGAAAATAACAAAACAAAAAATCTTTTCACCGATTCCCCGTTTTTGGGAAAATAACAAAACAAAAAGAATATCGCTCAGTATGTCTTTCGTTATATCTATCGGTTTAAGTAATCCCCGTAATTAACTTCTGTGGTTAATTAATTGGTTAATTAACCCGCCGTTTCTAAATAGTGTTACAGGGGTACCTTGCTTAACGAGGCATAGCAATCTAATTGGCTCTTGCAGTAGCTTCATTTTAGAGGGTTAGTGTCCGCCCCCCCCCCCAATAAAGAGTTTGTGCCATGTTCTTAATCTTGTGGAGATAGGATAATTACTCGCTAAATAAAGCGAGTGAGCAGCATTGATAACCCCTTGGAAAAATAGATTTAGTGAAGCGAATTCTCATTAAGATTGCCGATCTCAGTTTCTTGTAAGAATGATAAAGGTTCCATCTCTCTCACCCCTGATCCCTCAGTCATTTTCTCAAGGATGAAACAGAAAACAGCAGCACTTAAAAAAAACAAAAAACTTGCTAATTCAATACACCTTTCGCAAAAATGAGTGAGCGGTATTAAGTATATTTCCAACACTACAAAATTCCGTCTATTAATGTTCATAGGCCAAGTTTACTCGATCAACATCAATGCTGACCATGTTAGAAAACATCCCAACTACGGAATTTCAAATGAACTGATCATGTTTGTTTGATTCAAAGGCATCTCAGTACTGACAGGACGTCCGGGTTAAGTAAGAATCCTGAAAGTCCGGAATCATAAGAGGATCTGGATATTATCAAGTAAAGATCGACCCTTCAATGGCACCTGACAGCAAAGATTTCTTTTGCTCTATTACGCACTAAATATATTGTAGCGAATATTTTGTTCCCTTAAACAGAAATTGCAATAAAATAAAATATAATCTTACTAATAATTCAATCAAGTTAGTTACCCTTAATAGAATAAGTATAATGATGTATACGAGGACAATAAATAATCAGTTTATTTAGCATTCTTTTCACTAAGCAGAACAGAAAACAATATAGAAACTGTTTAATACTAGTGTAGAATTTACACACGCATGGATAGATAAATAGCATAAAATGTGAAAGAAAGGAAAAAAGTTACACTTCGGTAAGTAAAGAAAAACAGATTACATCGCATCACCAGTGGATATTTTTAATTAACTCTAAAATATCTATATAAGATGTATTATTGTTGAGAAATCCGTCGGAAACATGTTCAAAGTACAAAAAAAAGAAATCTGAAATCCAACCTGTATCACCAGGTTTGGCTAAATACAGTATGGCATGCTAGAGGTCCAAATAAGCAGATATCGAACGCCAGTTAGCAACTTTCCTATTCCAGATAGACGATATTCACATATCAACATGGACATCAATTGCAGCTCATATATACTGACATGTTGATCAATTCTCTCGCAATCAGAAGAGTTGCCGATCGTGGATCTTACTGACAAGTCAGACTGGCAACAAAATTTGGTGTATCTTCAGTAATAACAGCTGACGGAACGCCAGTTCGCCACGTTCACCCAGGTTTTTGGGCAGTTTTTTGGGTTCATCCTGAACCCAACGGAATCGTCAAGCGCTTCCATCGCTAGCTAAAAACCGGCGTGAAGGCCTAATTGCATTCAATGGAATCTCTTGGCTTACCTTTACAATAAAAGAAGATTTCAATTATTCATCAGCAGAACTGGTTTAAAACAAAACACTTCGGCCTCCAGAACAAATGGTAGTAAACACTCCGGTAAAAGTGCAATATATAACATCTTTTCTAGACTGGTTGGAGACAATGTCAAATATATATATATATATATATATATATATATATATATATATATATATCACAGTGTGCTACGCTTATTTTATTTCTCGGAATTAACAAGCAATACAAAATTCAACAAATTGGCGCCAAATCTACAGTGATCATGTGATATGCCGTAATGTATAATATGGCAACAGTCATAAAACGTCCTAAAATGTAAATTACAACAGCACAACATAATTTTAGTTTATTTCAACATCCCCCTCTTGAAGTAAAATTTTACTTTAATATCCCCTGACAAATAGGGAAAAAAGTTAACTTTTCATTATCATCATTTTTTTTTCTTTCTTACTAACTTTTAATAATGCTAAATTTCTTCAGCGTAATTTTACAAATTCATCTCCTGAATAAGCCTGTCTTTTGAAATTACATAATGTAAGATGCGATATACAAATCTATAACAGTGGAAGGACGTAATAGAAAAACTCCTGAGGGACACCTTTTGTTCCGAGATGTCATATATTTTAGGTATATTTCTCATTCTGTAGCAATAATACAATTTGCCCTGTCCGAATTATCAGGGTCTGTATAATTTCCAAATATTTTGGTTTGTTAATTTTGTTCTTGGGAATTCTTCAGATTCAATAGGATACTTTTTATTTTCTCCTGGTAAAGGTGCTTGGCTCTTTAAATAATCAAACAGGATATCTTCCACATATTCAATGTTCTCTTGAGGTTCATGAGATAATGCACACCTCACTCTTCTAATTCTTTGTTTGTCTGGCTAGTAAATAAGATAGTTGGATTTCCCACATTATATCCTGTTCAATTTAGGTTTCATTTCTATCTGTTTTGTATCGAAGCAAAACACGTCGAACCAAAATACGTGTTTATTGCTTATGTCCGGTTAGTTTTAAATAAGAAAAAACATTGAAAAGGAATTATTGTCATCAGCTAACTGCGTAGTTCCATAGTTTCTTAGGCAATTTAGTATGTATTAATATTTTAGTATGTATTAATAGGCATCTTACATATCAAAATGTGGTCTCCATGATCGCTTCACTCTGCCCTCGTGTGTAAGCTGTTGAGAATTCTTGTTTTATTTTATTTCTTTTAAATTTTCAGTTTGTGAATTCCGTTCCACCATCTGTTCTCTGTCTTTTAACTGAACCGCTAAGTGCCAAGTCGGCCATTTTTTCTGTAACGGATTCTTTATCATTAAAGAAATAAACAATGATGTGCCATGAGTAATCTTCAACAAATGTTATGGCATGTTTTGAATCATTTATAGAAATTAGTTTTATTGGACCAGATAAATCATTGTGTATAAACTGAAGTTGTCGATTTGCCTTTTTGTCAACGTTGTTTTGTTTTTTATTACGGTGTTGGCACATTTTCCTTTGAGAACACACGTTGCAATTAAAATTGTTTTATTTACTGTTTCCACAGTTATAACATCAGGTTTTAATTTAAAAATGTTTTTTATGCTACAATGTCTCAAAATATAATGTCATTTCTCCAGAGAATATATTTTTTCGGTTTTAGTACCATTAGGCAAGGCCATCTTAACACATGGGCACGCTGAGCAGATGCCCGGGGGCCCCACGTGCTATTTTATGTATGTTGTGACTTGCTATCAATAAACAAATACTATACTATTCTAAACTACAAATATTTGTTATTGTATTACAAGTAGAAATTGGCATTCGCCTCTGATTTAGTATCACGGTCACCTCTGCAACTTGTATGCTTGCGGATCTCAAGCGGTACATAACGTAAAAGAGTATATGTTAACGTCACTCACTTGACAGTTAATAGAAATGATAGCCGTTATATTTATATGCCATTGGTTATTAGAGATTGAATCTGATATTAAGTAATAGTAAGTTGTAATAGTTATTCAAGATTATGAATTTCTGATGCAGTACCAGTTATTGATAGTTTGTGATATGTGAATTGACAAGTTTCTTATACAATATGTGAAACGATATATGATCAACTGACATTCACTATCCGATTCATTCGAAGATGCGAGCCTGTGGAATGTTTCATGATGTTAACCCCCATCCTTTCTCATGGAGCAAAGAATCTAGCAGACACTGTTGTGGATTTCCTTAACTATCAAACTGTCACGGTGGTTAGTCGTATGACAATGCCTCAAATATGTCTGGACGCTATTCTGGATTGCAGTCAATCAGTCAATCAACTGAATGAGTTTGCCATCTATGTCCCCTCGGTTGGACATAGCCCCAACTCAGTATGAGTAAAAGCGGCAGGGTGTTGTCTAAAAACTGTAAAATTCTTTGATTGTTCAAAGTCTGTATTCCTTTTTCTCTGCTTGTACACATCGACGGAATGTTCTAGCGTCATCTTTAGGGAAAAAATATTTGTGTTCAAGTGTCTATCTGACACGAGATGGTCATCACATTTTGATGCTGTATGGAAATTTCGAGAAAATTAAACATGCATTGGATTCTTTATCAGCTGACACTGAACAGGAAGTGGATATATGGCGCAAGAGGCAGAAGGATGGCACAAGAAAATAGAGAACCTGGAAACGATCTTTCTAACAATTCTTTGGAATGACATTCTTGAAAGTGTGAACAAAAGAAGATCCCTCAATATGAGTCATACTTGATGACATGAATATTCTTGAGTCTCTGAAAATCTATCTTCAGGAAATTAGAGACAAATTTAGTGAATATGAATTGGAAGCTGTGGGTAGGTATCCAGATAGCGATTTGTCTAGAAATGGGAACGAAAGCGAAGTGTGTGTCTTGCTAGTTATGACGGATCAGAAGAAGAGGTACTTCTTAGTAAAAGTGAAACATTCAAGGTAGAAATATTCCATCCTGTTCTGGACACTCTAATCTCTTTGCTGACAAAATGTACAGAAGCTTATTCACTGATTGGAAATCTGTTTTCCTTCTTGAGTGAATTGAAAACAATTGATTCTGATGAGCTAAACAAAAACTGTAAACATCTGACTAATGTGTATCACAAAGACCTTGATTATGGTAACCTTTCAAATGAATGTGAGAATCTAAAGCACTACATGGTTCTTGATGAAAATTGTAAGACTCTCCCTGCATTGTACAGAAAAATAATTTCGAAGAACTTGAAATATGTGTTAAGCAATATTTAAATTGTGTTCATGTGCATGATGGTGACCAACTTTGCAGGAGAACGTTCATTTTCAAGACTGAAACTTTAGAAAAACATCAGCTTCGTAGCTCACTGAGGCAACAGCGTTTGAAACAATGACTAGCAGAGGTTTGGTGATGTTTGGCGATAACTGGGGCAAATTCCCTGATTGTATGTCCCTAAGACTCAAGTGGGGGGGTGTCTATAAAGCATAGTACTGAGAAATGTGAGCAAGGAAAACTTTTAAATATGTGAAAACTGATGAGACATGAAATAAACACTTTATTCAAATTAAATTTTTATTTCATTCTTTGATTAAATGCCCTCCCGATATCGACGTCCGGGACCGTCGCACCCTCTGTCACCGCTTCTGCCTGCTGCTGGTTTGAACTGGCTTTCACTCATGTGTATGGAAAATGACATCCAGAAGACCATTGACTTCAAGCCAATTATAAAGCAATACTCTGCAAAGCAATTTGGCAAATGTTTGTATTTAACATTTGATTAATGATAATTAATTCATGGTAATTTCATACTGTGCTCTCTCTCTCTGTATGGTTGACCAATTGAGTGGAATTTATATGTTGAAATGTTTGTCTTTTTCAAGGCTCATGTTGTTCAAACGTTTCGGTTGATTAATCATTGTTGTTCAATGTTTTTAATGTTTAAACACTGATTTTGTTGGAAGTGCCAATACAAAAAATATATGTTTAATTTTATCGTCCCTTTACATTTTTATTCCTGTGAGTGGTTGTGTAGGTTGTCATACTTCCTACATTTGCTGGACTCCGAAGTAAACAAATTCACTTCCTGTTTTCTTCGGGTAAAATAATTGTCATCAATTGCTTTGTTGGGGGCCTATAATGCTGCTAAGACGGCATTCCCATTAGGAAAACTCTTTTATTTTTCTTAATGCTAAACATATTATCATTAAGAGCTTTCAATTTAGCGTAATTTGGTGACAAATTAATTGAAATCTGATTTTTTGTAGCAGCTTGAAGTGAGGATATATTTGGTTTATAATAAAAAATAAACAATGTCCTCTAAAATTACTCTTTGTTTCATCCTTTTATAATCTTTGAGAAAAATGGCGGCATCATGTTTAGCCTGAATTATACCATTTGAATAACTTGCATCAGATTCATTCATCTAACCAGTCAGTGCCTTTTGCGCCGCTGTGCTCACCATTCCCCTCCACGTCACATGCCGTTTCCTTTTGCACCGGGGATATTGAGGTTACCCCGTCTCTCCTCTCAAAAGTTAAAGAGGCAGGACATAAAAGGCAGTAGTTGGTTTGAATTCAGAGTTTTCCTTCTTTTAGACTGGCGATGGTATATGGAGGCCGTGTCCCTCCCCTCTCGACAGTACCAACAAGATCCAATGGAATACAGAGTATTGCATTTGGGGACAACTTGTCTGCAGGAATTGCCGGGAAAGTTGTCAGTATTTTCTGTCTGGATTTACTTCCATAGCCTTTTTCCAGTTTGGCTATGACCGCAAGACGGCAGAGGTTTAAAATCAGGGTTTTCCTTCCCTTAGATCAATGGTTCCCAAACTTTTTTTTCTCTAGGATGCATTTTCAAAATGAAAATTTGCTCGCAATTCACCAAATTTTATGTGATAACCGTGGATTCGAAGTCAGAACATTATCATTGATAACGCTCTTCTCCAATTTGTGGAGCCTAGTAACTATATTCTTAATACTTGATATAATGCAAAAATATCACAATGATAAAATTGGTCAATAATTATTTATAACTATTTACTCATGCATGTAATTGCTAGTAATCCATAATAATATTTTAAATACTGAAATCAAATTTATTTTTGGAATATGAATTTTTTGAAACTGTTTCTAAATCTTTGATTGTCATTCAGTCATTCCGCCTCACCAGCTATTCTCTTCTACCGCA